>VZSZ01005041.1:82396-152578 GCA_013398815.1 Ibidorhyncha struthersii | reverse complement strand
CAGCCTGTCCTCACAGCAGAAGGGCTCCAGCCCTTGCAGCATCTTCATGGCCTCCTCTAGGCCTGCTTCAACAGGTCCATGTCTCTTCTATGCTGGGGGCTCCAGAGCTGGATGCAGTACTCCAGGTGGGGTCTCATGAGAGCGGAGTAGAGGGGCAGAATCCCCTCCCTTGACCTGCTGGCCACACTTCTTCTGATGCATCCCAGGATACGTGTGGCTTTCTGGGCTGTGATCATGCATTGCCAGCTCATGTTGATCTTCTCATTGCCAACACCCCCAAGTCCTTCTCTTCGGGGCTGCTCTCCAACCATTCTCTGCCCAGCCTGGATTTGTGCTTGGGATTGCCTGGACCCACTCGCAGGACCTTGCACTTCGCCGGACTGAATCTCATGAGGTTCATATGAGCCCACTTCGCCAGCCTGTCCAGGTCCCTCTGGATGGCATCCCTCCCCTCCAGCATGTCTGCCTTGCCACACAGCTTGGTGTGATGGGCAAGCTTGCTGAGGGTGCACTCCATCCCACTGTCCATGTCACCAACAAAGATGTTGAACAGCCCTGGTCCCAGTGCTGACCCCTGAGGAACACCACTCGTAACTGGTCTCCACTTGGACATCGAGCCGTTACCCACAACTCTTTGAGTGTAGTTCTCATGGTAAGTGCTGACTTCTAGATTGCTAATAGTGACAGACCTGAGCCTTGGCTCTATGAGCAATGCCACCCAGCCCCTATAAGCAGGTGGACTAGCAGGCAGGCTTACCTCCTTCTGAGAGTAGCTCCCCTCTCCAGTGTCACAAAGCAAGAGCTCTAGTCTGGTCTTGGTTGCACAGGCATGATGTCAGTACAAGTTGCCGTCACAACGGCTTCATGCCTCTGGATCTGTACCAGTTTCCACCGCTATGGGCTATGGGTGTCTGAGCACAGACATCTGTGGTTGAACTAGTTGTCCCACCGGGTAGTCATGGAGAAGGTAGGTCATCTTATCCTAATGCAGATGCGTGCAGTACATCCAGTGGATCACTCCGGTGAAACTGCTCAACTCTGCCCCTGGCCCGGAAAAGGGGGCAGCGGTGGCTGGGCCAGATGGAGTTGTTTCTGTTGCAGGCACCCGAAGTTAAGGGGGATGAGTGGTGCTTTCAGGAGCACCACTAGTAATACAGGAGATACATCACTCTCACTGCCTTCGGGAGCATCAGGGAATAACACAGCAAATGCAACTGCATTTTGAAGGCTGTTATGTCTTTTAAAAATGTGCACTTAACTATTTCCATTTTCTTACCCTCTATGGGTCTGGGTACAAAGTGTACCGAGAACTCAGGAAAAGCTCCTGTGCTTCTGTCTCCTTGCCCAAGACCTCTGTATCTTAGATGTAAACACCACCTTTTCTGCTGCTTGGTAACTTCAACATTACCCTCTTCTGCACAAGATGATGTGGGGCTGTCTTGATGCTCTAAGTCAAACGAATTGCTAGACAACTCCTGCCAGAGGACAAGCCTCCATCTCTGAGACAGCAGCTGCTTCAGAAACATGAGCCAAGAGAATTATTGTTCGGGGAAGCAATGGACACCTTGCACCCTCCAGTCCTGTTGCCCCAAATCTGATTCACACGGCTGGGAACATTTCTTATTTAGAACTGCATAAATTCAGTCTCCTTTCCTGAAAGGATTTAGGGTTGTGCTCACATTACATGAATGAAATGAAGTTTGGGGAGTGGGGGGGACAAGAAGGAGACACCTGAGCAAAAGAATCATGTTCTGGGGAAGAGCTGTTCTATCGTAAACAATGACTGTGTGAAGAGCAGCAAATAAAATGCAATTATATCTGACTGCTAATGCACCAGCGCTTGCCTGATGCATTTAGGATTTCAAGAGGCGAGGTGATCCCCAGGGTCCAGGCAACCAACTCAACCTAAAAAGACAAGTCCAACAATAAAGTAGGAGTGGACTGAAACCTGTAACCAAAGTGTTTCATACAGCCACAGAGAGTTAGCAATACAGGGAAAGAGATCAACAGAATAGCAAAAGAAAAATTGTGCATTAAGTATCAGTGTAATCATAGACTACACACCTGAACTTAAGTATTTTCATCTTTAATTGGTGGTTTCTTCCTACATCTGCTTTTGTGGTGTTAGATGGCTGAAAAATAATTGCTGTCGCTTGTGTTGACATGACACCAATGATCATTATTTGTCAGTATCACTGCCTTCTAACAGCCGACGTAGGGAATATTCTAATCTAATGATAATTGAGTGCATTTATATACTATCCTTTTCTGATAGAAGGGATGGGAAAGAGAAAGATATGCAGCAAAAACTTGGGTTGGTACTAAGAATTAATGACGATCAAATGAGTATGTCTGCAAAAAACAGATGGAGGGGGTGTGGAGGGGATTCACGGGTTTGAGGGAAACTTTGCAAATCAATTCTTAACATTCAGATAACATAACTTGACAGAACATGACTAACAACAACATATGTGGTCATAACAACTGGATGTTATGTCAGTTATCAATAACGACATACCACAGACAATGCAGCACTAACACCAATGATTGCTGAGCTACATGCTCATCAAAGAACCGCTTCCTCTTGCTTGTTTTGAAACCTGCCTCCCACCAATTTCACGGGCTACCTGTAGATCTTGTTCAGGAGAAAGAGTGGATAACCCAGCCTGTCCACCTTCCTTTGGCTCAGGGCTTCATGCACTCCCAGTGCTATCTCCCTAAACCACACAGTACAGTTACACTGCACCCGTTTTGTGTCCTCCTTATTCTGTAAGACCCCCTGAGGACACTTACCCAGGACACAGCAAGGTAATTCATTGCTTTATTACATTTTTTTCTTAGCCAGATTTTGAAGTCTGTGAAAGGACTGCTGTGCAAGGGTGAAGGACAAATCCCTGGCATCTCTGTTTTTTCACAGCACATGTCTAGGTCTGTGCTACAGGCAGAAATGGTCTCAAATTCATTACCTTGCTTTATGAATGGAGGGTGGGGGCCAAGTCCTGCTAAAAAGCAAACTGCTGAAAAGAAGGCAAAAAAGAAATCTGAAACATCTTCCCATGCACCCTGCCCATTCCTGCAGCACCTTGTCCTGTGTTGCGTCCCCACTTTGCATTCAGGAGTATGAGTGATGAGGATGGGGGTGTGCGGCAAGAGTTGGGCTGCGGTGCACGTGCAGGAACGTGGCAGCACCAGAGGCTTTTCTTTGGGAATTCACTTCCAAGCACCTCTGTGTGTTTGTACTTCACAAGGCAGAACGTATATCGCAGGACGCAAGTGTTGCTATGGTAACCATCAGAAATAGTACCACATATATATAAACCAGCACACACACTCCACAATGCTCTCCCTTTGCTGATAGCAACTGGAGACCCTTCACATTTCTGAAAGCAGCTCTCTCCTTCATGCCTTACCACAAATCACCTCTTGGAGCAATGAGAATTAGTTGTTTTTACAAAGCCTCATTCTCTCACGAGTTGGTCTCAGGAAATAGTCACTGATTTTACAGTAAATCTGAAAGCTGGGCTTGCAGAGACAGCCCAGCGCTTTAATACTCAGCGGATCGTGTTGGGGTATAAAAAAGGACAGGGAAGGGGCACTGCAGAGAGTCCCTTCCCTTGGCCATGGTAGTGTGAGGTTTCATCACATGAGAAGATACCACACGCACCCAGGAACGGCTCCGTCCTTCCACAGCCAGCCCTGTGGCCATGTGAATGCTACTACAGGACCCAGAGACCAAAACAGACAAGCACAGACCTACCACCACCACCTGCTCATACATCTAACAGATCAAGCTATTTCCCAGGCCACAAGCTTGCTGTTGCTCGATGTGGAGAGAGGCAGTCTCAGAGCTCTGGAAGCACCAGGGAAGTTTTACCCTGTCTCTGGCATGTGCTTTCCCGTAGCTGAGAAATTACGGCAGCCAACCGACAAAGGTGCCCCACCGGGCAGGCTGCGTCCCATTCTCACCTATGTGAAGTGCTTGGATTTCAGCAGCAGCACCCTGAGGCTTTTTCAGACCTCACTCTGTGTTCACACTTGACAAGGAAGAACACGTTTGATCCTTGCAGAGTCAGCACTATCTGATCCCTCCCTGAAGACCTTAACCCCCACTGAGCTTCTCCGCACCCAATGCAGGGGAAGATTACAGCACCTAAAAGCAAATGCAACTAATTTGTAGTCCTTCAGTTTCACCTCTGAACACGCAGTCTGTTCCTCATGTGTTGCCCTATGAAGTTCCCCATCATCTTACTTGGGCTGGGCCAAACCAAGTAGCTCTGTCATCTACAAAGAGTGTCACTTCTCTGCTCACCGCCTTAGCCACAAAGAACATGATGGCACCACTCTGCCTTTTGCTGTGTTAAAAACTACGCGTCTCCTCCCATCCTCTGATTGTGGACGTGTCTCTTCCACAACGTGCAATGTGATTTCACCACCACCACCACACTGCTCTAGCTATACAGGGACTGGCAACACTGAGTCAAGTCAGTACAAGCACGAGAGGGCACTTTACACCTCTATGGCCACTCAGGATCTCAGCTGGGCCACCACTGGCCCCACACTAAGTATGTCCTGTAGCAACTTCCCTGCTCTCAGGATTTGTACATACCCACATCTGCTGCTGTCCCTTCTCCAAAGGAGAACCTAGCGCTCCTGTGCTAGCAGTTGAGCCAAAATAGGCTGTTCTATGACCCCTTCACTGGTAAAGGAATGCAGAAGGCAGACGCAAGTGGAGAAAGGGCACAGAAGACAAAACCCAAAGAGGGCTGGTCTGAAATGTTCGCAGCACTTCCAGGATATCATCAAGCATCTGATTGTTTTTAAGACAATTTTTGGAATTAAATACAATATATTTTGCATGTTCTTTTAGCACAGACGTGTCTTAATGTTGATGATAGTAAATCAAACGTGTCTAGGACTATTCCTGGGCTAACTTGTTCACAGTTGCCCCTTCCTACACTATTGACCTGTTTCACACTTCAAAATACGACGGGTAATAGAAGAGATGTCTGTTGGAATGCTCCCTGGCCTATCCTCACTCCTGAACTGTCAAGGAGAGAGCCAGACCTCTTCATCCAACACCAGGAGCAGAATCAATGCTGACAAGGGGACAGGACAGACAGCTGAGGTCCAGCCCCCCCAGATATCTCCTGGCACCGTACGGACATTGCCTCAGGATGATGGCAGAGAGGAAGGAAAAATTCAGGTACATAGACAAGAAGTACATAGACAAGAAGAGAGGAGATGGGGCCTGAATGAGTGCATAGCGCATGATGAGGGTCTAATGAGAGGCTGGTAGGACCCAGGAGAAACAGAAGGTCAGCTGGGCTCAGCGCTCCATGGCCAGACAGGAGAGGGCATTCAGGGGAAAGATGATGGCATGATATTGCCTCTTCTGACGAGGTGCATCGAAACATTGCTGCAATGGCAACTGCTAGCTTAGGTCTCTCTTTGGCCTCTTCTTTCTTTTGAACCAATATGACAACAGAAAACCAGGCACCACATGGATCCACTTGTATTCATACAGAAGCTGACACAATTTAAGGCTTAGGAAGGCATTTGAGTTTGTCCTCATCTCTTCTCCAGCCAATCCAGTGCTTCACCCTTTGCTTGAACCCCACAATCCAGAGTTGAGATCTGGACCTCAGCCCAAATGCAGCCATTAGTGGTATGGGAAACTCCTGGGATTTGCCAGGCCAGAGGGCAAACCAGCATGATCTGCAGAAAATCTGGACTGACCTGAACTCCCCAAAGTTTTAAAGACAATGTTGGAGCCAAATTTCACTTCATAAGATATAAAGATGTAAACGCAGGTAGTGATGAGCAGGTGAACTGCACAGCAGAGGAAAATAGCTTGATTAATCTCAAGAAATGGAGGAAAATAAACTTTATTTTCAGGAGGACTCTGTTATGTTTGTCTTGTAACCCAAAATATGTCCTGAGACAGAGGTTTCCAGGACAGTTGTACAACAAAACTGGGATTGCAGTAGTTACACAGGTATTGAAAGCCCAACAGAAATTTAATTCCATTCCAGATCAATATTTGGATTACTTGCTGCTCTGTAAGTGGATTTGCAATTGGAAAAACTTGGAAATGGCTGTTGTGACATGAAGCAAAAACAGCTGTCTGAAATCCAGTACCTTTCTCCACCAGGTATTTGTCCAAAAATCATGAAGGAGAACTGGAGGTAGAGTGGGTATTTCTCCTTTTATATATAACTAGGAATGAAAAGATACTGTGGCTGGAAGGAAAATTAGTCTCGTCTCTACTGAAGCAGAGGCTTGTGTCAAATGCTTATAGATTGGGCAACATCTCATACAGGACAATATATCTCCTTTGCTTGTAGCTAGGACTAGTTGTGAAGTGCACATTGTATTCATGATGCAATAAGAAGGGCTCTGCCAATGTCTGAGTCTCATACAGTTTTGCTCTAGGAGCTCACTGTTTGATTCAATTTAGTACATGAACCTGACTCAGTGAAGCAACAACCTATGAAAATGGAAAGATGCTCAAGAATTAAATTAACTTGATTGCACAGAGAGGGAAGTGACATTTTGGCTAATGGATGAAGACTACAATTAAATTGGCAATATCCAATGTCTGAACTTTCCCCTGCATCAGTTCATTCAGATGTGCATCTGTAAACATGGAAACAAGTTTCACTATTTCTTTGCTATTAAGCTGATAAACATCATTTGGTGATTGTGACGGTCACTGTTTTAGCAAAAAGCTTTCAAGTAGGCCCAGACAGGGAAACTGAGCAGGCAGAGTTTACGCTAGCTCATAGCTTAGTGCTCCATGACATGCAAAGCTCTTTCCTCCCTACACAAGGGAGACTACACACATCAGAGGAACCATATTCATAGCTAACTCGGCAGTGGGAAAGCAGAGATGACAAAATTACTGAGGCTGGAGACACCTCTCGGATTTTCTAAGCTCAAAGCAGGGTCAGGTAGAGCAGGTTGCCCACAGCCTCAGCTGAGTTTTGGATATCACCAAGGACAGAGACTCCACATACTCTCTGGCAATTTCTTCTTTCATGTTCAGCTTGCTGTGCACTGGAACACCCAAGTCCTTTTCCTGCAAATCTGCTTTCCAGGTAGTTGGTCCCCACAGCATAATGGTGCATGGGGTTATTCCCCCTCACGTGCAGGACTTGACTTCTCTTTTTATTGGATATCATGAAGTTCCTGACAGACCAATTCTCCAGTCTGTCAATGTCCCTCTGAATGGCAGGACACCCATCTTGTCATAGAATCACAGAATGGTTAGAGTTGGAAGGGACCTTAAAGACCACCTAGTTCCAATCCCCCTGCCATGGGCAGGGAGACCTCCCACCAGCCCACGCTGCTCCAAGGCCCATCCAACCTGGCCTTGAACACCTCCAGGGATGGGGCAGCCACAGCTTCTCGGGGCAACCTGGGACACTGCCTCACCACCCTCACAGGAAAGAATTTCATCAATCTGCAAGTCTATCCATCACTTCTCAACACTTTTAAACTACCTGCAAACTTGCTGAACGTGCACTCTGTCCCATCATCCAGGTCATTAATGAAGGTGTTTAACAGTATAGGACCCAGTACCGACTCCTGGGGTATACCACTAGTGAATGGCCTCCAGCTGGACTTCATGCTGTTGATGAACCATTCTTGAACTTAGAGGAGGTGATTCCTGAATATCAATGAGCTCTCCTGGACCCCCCTTATTTTCAGGACCATGCCCCACAGGATTCTGCCAAGCAGAGCCTTGAAATAGCCAAAGTCTGCTCTCCTGAAAACCAGGCTTGCAATCTTCCTTTTTGCTTTGTTCCCTCCTCTCAGGATCCTGAAGTCCATCATCTTATGATCACTGCAACCAATACTGCTCCTCACCTACACATCGTCAAACAGTTTTCCTTGTTTGTGCACATCAGGTCCAGCAAAGAACCACCCCTCATCAGCTCCTCAGTCTCCTGTCCCAGGACTTTGTCATCAATGCACCCAGAAACCTTCTGGATTGCCTGTTCCCTGCTGTGTTATCCCACCAGCAGGTATTAGGGTGGTTGAAGCCCCACCATGAGGAGCATGAAAGTGAAAGTGAGGCTTCCTTCACTTGTCTGAACGCAGCCTCATCTACTTCCTCTTCCTGATCAGTGACATGGAGCAGAAACCCACTACAACCTCAGCCAGATTGATCTGCCGACTAACCCTGACCCTTAAGCTCTCAGCTGGTTCCTCACCCATGCTCAGGCAGATACCCAGGCATTCCTGCTGCTCTATGTGCCCAGCCTCAGTCAGGTGAGCTATCCCAGCACATCTCTGGCATCCCAATGAGACTGTAGTCCTACAGTGCATGCAGAGCTGTAATTCCTTCTGTTTGTTCCCTGTGCTGCATGTGAGATGAAGCTGCAGCTGGATGTGACCCCTACCAAGGCAAACAGGAATGTGTGAGAAGACAGGCTCTCCACATGGATACCCTAGGCAGGAGATTTTTTTTCTCCAGGCTTCATCTGTCAAAACATTTATAGACACAGTTGCCTATCTCTGCTTCCTATAGCGCACCTGGAGAGAAGAACAGAAGATCCTTCAGCGAAGACCTTTCCTACCTAGGACTGGAGGTGAGATTAATCATTCTTCCAGTGCCCACAATTACTCACAGGAACCCAGTTTACAACAGGCACATCATATAAACTGGGTTTATTCTGTTCTCACCTTGCTTAACGTTTGCGTGATCTCCCATGAATTCCCACACTGGTATTACCTGTTTTCATTCAGTTAAAGCAGCAGACACTGTGATGTGAAGTGCCTATAAAATCAGGACAGGAGGAAAGACGGGAAATAAGACAGAACATCCAAGACTCCACCATAAATTTGCTAAATGCCCTCTTAAAAGAACATTCAGGGCTTTGCCACCACACCTCGGGGGAGGCTGTGCTGGACTTTCACTGCTCAGATAGCCAAAATTTTTTCCACTTCCAGTTCATACCTGCTGTTTTCATCACAGGAATGTCTTCTACCTGAAGCAGCTCGTTTTCTCTTTGCTATTAGTCCTGAGCACATCCTTGCACTGTTCTGTTAAACTGCATCCTGTTTCAACAACTCCAGACCCACAGGCTGCTCCAGTCTTCCTGTATCACATTTTGATCTTTTTTATTGACAACACCTCTCTTAATAACCTGTCAGTGCAAAGCCATTAACACATACTCATTTTTTTAAGCCAAAGTCCTATCTAAAGTAAGACTGGCCCCATGACTGTTCCTCAGGAGTTCCACTAGTAACATTCAACTTCTGCAGCTTCCCTAATACATTCCTGTGTGGCACCATCTCTGCAGCTCTACTACAGTCCACCTCAATTAGAGTTGCTGTATCTCCTCTAAAAGTTCAGTTACCTTCACAGTGCAAAGTATAAAATAGACCTGATCCGTCTTTAGAAAATTCTTACTACATTTGATACATTTACCTACAATTCTTTACTTATTTTGTCCTTCAAAGTTTGTTCTGAAACTTTGCATACTGTTGAGTAGACACTAATTTGTTTGTTCCAATAATTTTGCACTGTTTTAAATACAGATGCTAAAGAATCTGTTAATTGCTAGTCAGGTGGCACCCTCTGATTTGACAGATTCATTACAAAGGCTTGCAATGGAGTTGAAGTTTCTTCTACCAGAGTTTTAATATTCCGGGATACAGATTAACCGGCCCTCTGAGCTGAGCACATCGTGTTCTTTGATCTGATTTTCCTCCTATTTTTAATAAATCTTGTTTTCAAGAAAAGTTCGTTTGCATGGGTGTTTCAAACAGCCAGACCTCAAGGACAGAACATCTTTCAACCTTGGAAGAGAGCCGGCACCGAGAGTCTCACAGCCAAAATATTGCAGGAAGGGACCAGGGAATCACCATGAGAAATGTGGGAAGATGCTGTTACTGGAATGGCACAGCCCTGTCTGCTGGGCCTGCTGGCAGCAGGATTTATCTTCCAACACAGCTGCACAATGGGAGGTGAGAGATTATTCAGCCATATGTGGGGGTTTTTACACAAGGTGGAAAGATCTTCATCAAAGGAAGTTCCATCCAATGCCAGCTGCAGAGGGCAGAGCCCGGCTGCACCCTCAGACAGAATCACAGAATCCCAGAATGGTCGGGGTTGGAAGGGACCTCGAGATCATCCAGTCCAATCCCCTGTCAGAGCAGGGTCACCTACAGCAGGTTGGACAGGAATGCATCCAGGTTTTGAATCTCTCTAGAGAAGGAGACTCCACAGCCTCTCTGGGCAGCCTGTGCCAGTGCGCTGCCACCCTCAAAGGGAAGAACTTCTTCCTCATGTTCAGACGAATTTCCCGTGTTCCAGTTTGTGCCTGTTGCCCCTTGTCCTGTTGCTGGGAACCACTGAAAAGAGTCTGGCCCCACCTTCTTGCCACCTGCCCTTTAGATACTTACAGGCATTGATGAGATCCCCTCTCAGCCTTCTCTTCTTCAGGCTGTACAGCCTCAGCAGAGAGATGCTCCAGTCCCTTGATCATCTTCACAGCCTCCGCTGGACTCTCTCCAGTAGTTCCCTGTCCTTCTTGAACTGGGGAGTCCAGAACTGGACACAGTGCTCCAGCTGTGCCCTCACCAGGGCAGAGCAGAGCAGATGACCTCCCTCAACCAAGAGTGGCCACACTCTTTTTAATGCATCCCAGGAGACCATTGGCCTTCCTGGCCACAAAGACACACTGGTGGTTCATGAGCAACTTGTTGCCCAAAGACCATCTCCTAGCTGTGGTACCTGCCTGCTTCCTATCTCCAAGGCTACAGAACTTGCCATGAGTAACAAACTGGCAATTAGCTCTATCTCCGCTTTAAAATTGCATGCTACCCCTTCAAATGGATGGAGGGCTATGGAGCAGATGGTGGTGCCTGGTATCTGTGTGAAACGTTGTGTGTGTGCAACACCAAGCTCCTACAGCCCTGTGTTCCCCTGCCATCCTGTCCTGGGATAACGACCTAGTTTGGACAACTTCTCCATCAATCCAGCCCCACAGAGCCAGCTGGGGAGGTGGGCAACAGGAACGAACAGAAGTCCCAAGAGGTGATGGCCTTCCAGAGCTGATTATTCCCTTCCAAAGGAGACACCACAAGCCTTTGTGAAATGAGCTACTTTCCATCCACCAAATACTCAAATGTAACCCCATCTCGCATCTTAAAAAAAAAAAAACAAGAAAGTTTGTTTGCTCAGGGCAAAAGGAACATACAGCATTTGAAAACTCCTGAAAAAGAAATCTGTTTCCTGATTTAAAGACGCACAGAGTACCCCACAGCCTGTGACTTGACAGAACCTGCCTTTCTTCCAGCCTTATCAATAAGAATACAAAAAACGATTAAAATTTTTCGTCTAACCTGAGAAAAAACATGAAGACGGGGGGGATAAACTACTAATATGTTTCCATTTGCACTTTTTTTCTGACATTTTTTGTGAGTTTTCTGAATGCCAAAGCAGTGGGACTGCATATTTGACAAAACCTGCTATAAAAGAAACTTCTGCTTTTTTCTATTTCTAATTATTATTTCTAATTTCTTTCTCATGGAAATGTAGACCATTTAAACTGTTGTTAACAGCCCTTCAGGCATGAGCTAACCAGAGGCCAAACCCTTGCAGGCCACTGCCTGCTGAGGACCAGCAGAGAGCTGTGGCCCACGGAGAGCGCAATGAAGCTGGCTGAGAGGTTTCTGGCACATCTTTTCTTAGGCAAAAGACGTCAATTTGTCAAAGCCGAAACCAACATACCAAGGACTGGCTTCTCTACCTTCCTTTTTTTATGTTTCCATTTTCTTTTCCTTAGGACATTCTGGAATAGTCAAACACTCTGCACTGATATTTGCTGCATTAAAAAAAATAAAAATTTGATGTTTTCTCCCCCCGTCCCAAACCTTTTTTGCTAAGAAGTTGCATTTAATGAGGGTGACAATATAGATTCAAAAAATAAAAATGAAAAAGCACCAAAACACAAGAAACACTGACTGGTGCAGAAGAGGACAACTGGCCATGTAGGAGCTGTGAGTCCTGGAGATGCTTCGTGCACCTGACTCTGTTCATGGGACGGGGGTCTGCCAACAGCCACGCACTGTCCTCAGGTTCCCTTGCATGTCTCAGTCATCCCAGCTCTTTGGTACAGTCATGACTGCTGTCACCCAGTCTGAACAGACTTAAAAACTGCTCTCGCAGCTTCAGTATCCACTTTTTCTGCTGCTTCTATCTTGTAATGATCAACCAACACGAAGCAGGTTTGGTGCAGCAGCCTCACAGCCCCTGCGATCAGTTCTATAGGGCAACATGCAGGGTCACCAAAAGAAGGAGCCTTGATTTGACCAGCTCTGTAAGCTGCATGACAGCTTCCACCAAGCATTTGTGCAGCCTTTTCCTTAAATCTTCTACTACAGGCTGTGGACAGGACAGTTACAAAAAGTGCTTATCTAAAAGGCAGGTCCAAACCCACCTGGCAACAAAAAGGGTCTTGAGAAAAATGTGATTTTGTGGTAACACAAAAATCTAAATCTACGTAAAACTTTCTTTGGTCTTTCAAGATGTTGTTCCATCGTTGTTCTACCTCCCCAGCAGAACCCTTTCCACCAGTCGTCACTAACACTTCAAACTGCATTTGACAGATGACATTGGAAGCTCAATGCCAAGTGGTTAGATGGTGTACCCACCTGAAGCAAAAGTATTAGGTCCAAATTCTATGCGCTTATTACAGCCAGAAAAATCTGGTTTAAAACTCGCCAAACTTATGAACTGTTTCTAAGGAGACCCAGAGACTGAACCTGATATCAAATGCATTTTTGTGGAGCTCAAAGATCAGCCTCAATGCCAACAGTTTAGAAAAGAGCAGCTGCTGGGCTTGTGCCGGGGTTTACCTCCGCGGCCCTCAAGTAACAATTTCTCCTTCAGACAACTGCACTTTTGCCATAAGGGGCTCCTATTTTGCAGTTGGACCATCTGTATTTGTAGAGAATAATTTTATCTGTGGATTTGATTCTCTCATCATCTGTTTCATCAAATAGTACCAGTGTGGGTCCTGTGATGGCAAGGGGTAGGAGCTCAGCAAAGCTGAAGCTACGAGACAGGTACAAGCTGATGCTAGAGGAACAGAAAGCTGCACCAGTCAGGCTCTGCCAGTGTGAGAGTCATTTTCTTTCCAGGGGAATGAATGTTTGGGTGGCTTTCTGTTGTTCTCTCTTCTAAAATGAGTCACTCATGAAAATACCAATTTTCAGAGTGAGCTGAAAAACTTCCGAGTTGCCAGGTGAGACATGGATGCTGTTTTCTTTGTTTTGCCTCCTATGATGTCAGAAGGCAACACTGGCTGGCCAACATGGTTGGAGAAGGAGTTGGTCCCAGGACAGCAGCAACAACAGTGACCCTGCTTCTGTAATCCAGTAAGGACTTCCCAGCTGTTTAAATAACCCTTAACAACCAATTCCCACAAACCTAATTTCCCAGCTCATTATTGCTCAAAGTACTTGACTATTATTATTTCTGGTTCCAATCAAGGACCAGTAATGAACTACACGCGTAAAAGCCACCTAGGTGATCACATCAAGTGTTTGTCTTGGAGAATGTGCGTATGAGTTGATATCAGACGGCAAATTCAGTGGATGGGAGAGGAGCTCTGCTCCACGTGAGCTGAGGAGTTGTTTGGTGGATAGCAAAACACAGAAGTGAACCCTACAGTTGCCTTTTGTCTGCTCAAAAGCAAACGGGAAGGCTGAGTATAACTGTCCTGTGGGTGAGATACAGCCTCCAAATAATGAGTTTGATTAATTTGGGTAAAAATACCCTGACTGCCTCTTGAGATCTGCTCTGTCCTCTCCTTTATTATTATTAATGTAATGATCCACAAATTCTGGGACACCTTTGTAAACTGAGTGGTCTGTGTCATTCCAGATCCTGTGCAACTGATGTACTCCTGAAACCGTTTGCAAGGTATTTGTCATCAAAAGCCTTGCAGGAAAGATCATGCCAAATAAACTACCGTATGGCAAATATTTGCTATGATCCACCTATGACTGAAATGACAGGAGAATCCTTTGTGGGGATCCTACCCACTGGCTCCCACTGTGGTGAGTTTGGATACTGAATTTACCAGTATCTGGAGAGGTCAAGAGTTTCAGCCTTGTGAAAATAGTTTGTCCAACCACGTGAAAAACAGTTTGTCCAGAGGCTGATTTCATTTCAGGTGGATGTCCGCTGACTGTGAAAGGGTTTTGTCTGACTAGGGGAGTCATGTCTGTCAACGCAGGAGACACATGTCGAGTCCCGCAGGCTGTTCTCCCTCTTTCCCATTTTACACAAAGCTCCAGCTCTTGGAAAGAGATGGGAACACAAAGTGAGATACAGAGACAGGTTCTGGAGCTGAGCAGCTTGGTCAGTCTGGGTGACAATTAACTTCCATTGCTTTGTTGTCACTCTAAGTGCCTAATCGAGACACCAAACGCAGAAACTGGAGAGAAATGGTACTGCCTGCCTCAAACACCTGCTGGATGTTTCCAGGTCTGTCCCGAGAGTGAAGTACCACCAAGGCACGATTCCAGCTCCTAGTGGGGCCCTCACTGCCTGGATTGCTCAGAAGGTCTATGACTATAAAAACAAAGGAAGAAGGAGCTATGCGCTCTGTGCTGAATCAGTCTTGCCTGTGTATATTGCTTTATCCCAAACCAAGCAAAACACAGAACTAGAATATTTACATGTACAAAGTTTTATCAGTTTTGTGACCACACCAGAGAAAAGCCCAGATGACTGACTGACCCTGAGGAGACCCAACGCTGCCACCAGGCAGCCTGTCCTCATGGCCACTGCTGTGACTGCCGAGCTTGCCCCATGTAGTTTGCATCAAAACCTGTTAGCTGCCAGCTGAATCAAGCTGCTCTCGAAGCTCATGTGGGAACCTGTCTGCTTTGCGCTTCCAGAGATAGTCACACTTTGCAGGTGTTGCTGGAAAACCAGTTAGCCCAACCAAAAAAACATTCCTCCACAGAAATCTAACTTCTGCAGCTCTTCTGATTTAACCTTCAGCATCTGCTGAGACCTCTTACTGACCACCAGAGACCTCTGACCACCAGAGAAGATGTGAACAGATGAAATAAAAATACTTCAGGCCCACAGTACTCATCTGCTAGCACGGAAGCAAGACATGGAAGCCAACATTGCTACAAAATCCTTTACAGGGTCTAACCATCATTGTAGAAAAGAAGCCTTCACTTTGCACTACTGAATGGAATATGTCTCAAAAAGCTGCATATTTTCTTCTTCACCATCTCAAAGGCAGATGCCAGTATTGCAGCCACCTGTATTAAAAGCTCTTGAAAAGCTCTGCATTGTCTACCTTCGAGGGAGCTTGCAAAAAAAGCAAAAGTTAAGATCAAAATATCAGTGGCATTTAATGTAAATCACAAACCAGGCCTGTGGGCTCTGATCAGGACTCAAAGCTTTGTCTTAATCTAATTCTTATCCAAACAATTGAGTAATAATAAATGATTATAAAACCCACATCAAGGAAATCTGAGGGTTCCCAAGATCTGCGATGACAGCTGGCACCACTGACTCTGCATGTGAGCAAACCCAAGCGCCCCCTGAATAAGTGGCTCCAGAGAGCACGACAAAGACAGAGCTCCCTTCACACCGTAAAAGGCTCTAAAACATTTTGCTGAGTCGTGGTAAGAGCTTCAAACATTCACCTGTTTTGGGGTGCATAAAGGAATCGGCACCACTGCTGATAGCCTCTGCCTTTCCTCTGGTGGTGTGTGCACATTCTCATTGCTCATTGAAATATGTGGGAAGTTTGGAGCGGTAGTAAGAGAACTAGTCTAACAGTTCTTAATAGCAAAGCTCTTTATTTATTCATGAAGCAAATAAAACCACGGGAAAGTGTAGCACAACCTTCCCTCAGAGGACTCCCTACTACTACACACCCTACTGAAGGCTCAAAGAGCAAGAAAACCAAAATGACAATGCCCGATAAAAGCAACCGATAGCAGCAAGAAACGGTTAGAAGGTGGCTGCTTTGGGCACACAGATGACACCATGTACCATCTCCCAGCAGATAAGGACAGACTGCCCTCGCTACGGCGACCAGCATCGGGTAACCTGGGAGGACAGCAGGACTGTTTCCAAAGACACCGTACCTGAAGGATGACCCAGTGACCCTCCTTCGCAGCCAGATCGAGAGCTTGTTCAGCAACTACCTCTTGACCTTGTCCAAGGGAAACATTGTGGAAATTCCTGTTGTTAAACGTATAACCAAGTTTCTTCCCTAAAAGGAAAAAAAAAAAAAGACCGACGTTCAGCACTTTCAGCACTTTTACCTGGAACGGCACACAGCACCGCTGAGCTCACACAGCAGCAGCGAGGCAGAGTTCAGTCTTATCAAAAACCCTCACAGAAGAGCTATCGCACTTCTTATAATAGTTATCTTGTCTCGCACACGCTCCTTGCCAAAGCACTGAAAACAGCAGTGGCTTCTTCCAAACTACTGTTAATTACAGAGTGGCGTCAACACAAAGGTACATTATTACAAAGTGCCTCTTGTTTAAAGAACATTATTACCCTGCAACCTTGTGTAAAAACATATTTTACAGTGATAGGAAATTAAAATCATTTCCTGCTGATTAAATAGGCTTTGAACAAGGCATCGTTCGGTGGGGAAATGTACCCTGCAGTGCATGCTAGAATCACAGAATTATGGAATGGTCTGGGTTGGAAGGAACCTTCAAGACCATCTAGTCCCACCCCCTGCCCTGAGCAGGGACATCTCCCACCAGCCCAGGTTGCTCCAAGCCCCGTCCAACCTGGCCTTGACCACCTCCAGGGAGCGAACCAGCAGTAAGGTTAGAAACCCGTTCCGTTTTGAGAAGGTGTGAGGGTGTGCGCCCCTCCCCCCCCAACCTCACCTTTATCTCCTGATATAACCCTGCCCAAGCGATAACCACCCGTGGTGGTCATAAAGGGTGCTTCTAGTCCTGACGGCTGCATCCGGCTCAAAAGTGGGTTTGGGGAGACAGCAACTCAATAGCCAAGGGCTGACTTGAGCAACGCACCCACCTAACCACACCACTGTGGTCCATATGCAGATATGACTACAGCTCAATCATCTCACCCCCAAAAATAGTGGACAGCCCAAGAGCCCTTTGAGCTCTCCTGCACGGCAGCGGGCTGCACACCAGGATCACCCCTTGAGCAGGGACGCTGCTCAAGGTTACTCCTCCAGATTCAGAGATTCCTTGCCACAACAGATTCTTGGGAAGTGACTAATAGCATGCCAAACTTTGAAATCTTAGCTAAGTGATATAAAGGATTAATTGCATATATATAATCCTCTAGACATAAACCGTTGACCAAGTCTGGGACTAGGATTGGATCCAGCCGCACTGAGACTCCTCTCTGAGAAGGAGTTTAGAAGGCAAAGGGGTCCTTTCTGAACACCCACTCAACAGGAGGGTCTCCCTGGCAGCTTTGTCCAACTCTGTCCTCCTTGCAGTAAATAACCCAGTGTGCCCTGCCATCGAATCTTGTTAAACCACTGCCGCATTTACTATCAAACTTCGTTAAATCCCTGTTTTATATCAATAAATATATCGCTGCTTCTCTCTACGAGTGAAGTGCTTTGCTCCATCCACGACAGTAGGCAGCTGAAATGAAATCTGCGTGAGCTTCCTGTGGCCTCGACCAAAGCCTCCCAGGTTTCTTGGACCGAGAGATCAGTCAGCCCTCCAGATTTCTC
This sequence comes from Ibidorhyncha struthersii, assembly GCA_013398815.1. Taxonomy (NCBI): domain Eukaryota; kingdom Metazoa; phylum Chordata; class Aves; order Charadriiformes; family Charadriidae; genus Ibidorhyncha; species Ibidorhyncha struthersii. The sequence goes on along the minus strand of VZSZ01005041.1, from coordinate 134,846 downwards.
ATGCATCATCATGGGCTCTGGCAGGTGTGGAGCGCACCACCTCTGGGTGCACCACAATGCGTGTGGGAAGGCCCACGGCCAGTGCACTGCATGGGAAGGGGTGTTCCGGGAGCCACTGCAGCCACCTCCTGCAGTCCCTTCTACATCCCGCTCTGCCTGACGCAGGGTGGGAACCCCAAAACTGCTCCGGAGGAAGGATGGCACCTATTCAGTGTTTGTTTGTGTAGTCTGTGATACTCCTTCGGACTTCCCTGATTTCTCTTTAGCATCCCAGTGCCTCAGATCCTTTAAGTGATCATGGCTAAAGATTTCCTGTTCAGTTTTCCAAATCTGTCTGTCGTCCAAGGATGGAGGACACCAGTTGTTCCCTGTGGAACAGGAGGAACAGGAGGAGTAACTGCCTGGAGCAAGCTCTCTCTGCTGTGTGCTCCTCAGAAGATGAGCACCAATTTGGACAGCCAGAGGGAAGCAGCCCGACAAACATGCCCACTGGCTCCACACATCACAGTAGGATGCAATCGGCTCAGCCAGAGTCACTCCACTTGTCCCCACGTGCTAATCCCTTGGGATCACCTCTGCAGGCAGATTTGTCTTCATGCAGCCGGTGCACCCTTAAGTCCCAATTTCTGCTGAAAGCAGGAAAGTTTTACAGTAAAACAAGGAAAAGATTTGTCCCGCAAGACCTAGGATTCAGCTCTTGGTACAAGATTGGAAACAGATGGCCCATAAGTACAACAAACATCCAAATTTTTCCAGTTGCTCGAGGTCTCTGCTTCGCCTTACTACAGCAACCCCTGGGACACAGCTCTCCCCATATTTGGGAGTTTCCAGTTTTCTTTCTCCACAGACAGGACGAGGACTGGAGAGGGACACACAGTGAGTCTGAGCTGGCTGCCTCACGAAGACGATGCCAGCCTTCCTCCTTCCTTGCTGGCTCGGAGAGGAGAGGGGACGGTGCCCCAGGCAGGTGGGGAAGCTTTCCCAGGCCAACAGTGTTTGCCGCAGGGTCCTCCCCATGTTGCCAAGGAAAGGCCCTGTGAGTGGGCAGCATCTGGAAGAAGCTATCTTCCATTCACACGAATTATCTAGCCAGACTTGCACTTTAATAAAACCTAATGAAGGGCAGAGAAAATATCGAATAATGAATCCAATCCAAATGCCAGCGAGGCAGGCTTTAAGGCCAGTGCAGCTGCACCGAAGCAATGCTTTTATTTCATTAGATTTTTTTTCCCTTTTACTTGCTGTAACTTTTCTGGCTGACTAACCCCAGGTGCTCAGCTACACTCATCTTTACAATTCCAATTAAACCATTCACAGTTGGATTTTAGTGCTTCATTTCCCATACAAGAAAATAACACAGGGGAACAGGAACACCGACATAGCTCCAAAGGGAAGCCAGGCACATGAGAGGACCTTCCTCAGGGGGTCCCCTTCAATTCACAATAACGAGACCTGGTATCAGGGCAGAAAGAGCACGAAACACACCGCAAAGCCCAGGAACTCCCCACGACTGAGAACTGCGATCAGGCTGCACTGGACTCTAACATCTCCGAAAACTGCTTGTGGGTAAAGACTGACTCAGATATTATTTTGGGATGACCCAGAAGGTGCACCATAGAGAGGAAAAGAAATCCACAGGTCAGCGTTCTTCCACCACTCGCCTGGACGATGGCTTGGCTGAGTGCTCCAGGTTTCTCTGCTGGGGCTGCAAGCTTTGCTGATGTTTAGTCTGGAGATCTGCCTGCCCAAAAACAGCCAGCAGCTCTACTACAGTAGTCTGATATGGAATTCATACAATTTAAATATACTGTACTCTCTACTGTGGGGAGCACTGAGGCTTGATCACAAGTCACAGCCTTAGAGATATGTAGAGTGCCATGCTGGAGGAGGAGAACAGACATCTGATGGGCAGAATGGCAATCTGGAGCAGCCCTAAAGCAGTACCCAAAGGCATCTGACCCCTCTGCTCCAGAGGGATGGAGCCCCCATGCTGTGACAGTCTCAAAAGAAGTGACCACAGTTAGTGCTGTTCAACAGCCAGAAGTGACCCCGTTTCCAGACCTACCGTAATTGCCACATTCAGGCTGAAAATGGTAATTCTTCCATGCTGGAGCTGAGACTCAGAGCAAACTCTGCACATAGGCAGCTTCAGAGCACGGCACACAGCAGAAATCACTGCCTTCTCAAATAAGGCACCTTAGAGAAGCCCCTTTGGCTTTGAAGCCAGCCGACAGCGCTACATCTGGCCAGCCACACCAAAATCAACTCAGGAAGGATGGGATTAAAAACTGGAAACTCTGCCACTAACCAGCAGACTGTTATAGGGAGCTATTGCTTATTTTTAGCTATCTGACAGCATACTAGATACCTCTGACGTAAATTATAGGTTGTGTACAAGACCAACTCAGAACCACACTGGGAATCCAGGCAATGCAGGAAAGAGACAAGTTTAATTTAAGCTTTAGATGAAAATCCAAAACCCTTTAAGAAAAAAAAAAAAAGAAAGAGGAAAAAAAACCCCAAACAATCACATCCTCTCACAATTATCTATTTTTATTTCTATCTATTATCTACAAAGAGATGAGGGGAAAAAACACAGAACAAGAATGTCATGCTAAGATAATTATGCAGAAGATAAAAAGCAATGCTGTGCTGTGCCCAGAGACATGATTTATTTACCTTGTTTCTCCACGTCCTTCAGGGGGTCGACTCCTGGGGACAGGATAAAAAACACTGGGGTTGCAGGTCCCGATTCCTCAAAGGTCGTTGCAAAATCCAGGCATCTCCCTACCACATATTTACTGCCAAGCTTTTCTTCTACAAAATTTCTGCCAAAAAGAAAGAAGTTTGGCCAGTCTACTATTGTTCAGAAAAGACAGACTGCCCTGCAAATAATCACTTAATTATTTTTGTTTTTGCTGATTCAAACAAATTAGAAAGGGGAAGAATGGGCATGAAATAATTTTAGAGAGGGTCTGCAGGCTGGGCTCCTGGAGTTGTCCCTCAGTAGCAATGTTTGGCACTTTTTACAGGGGTAAAATGACACATGGCACAGCAATATCTGACAAACGAAAGGAAGCGAGAAGGGAAAACCGTAGGCCCTACCAGCCCAACGCTGTGTTCAGACGTTCAATACAAGGACTGTCTTGATTCCGACAAAGGTATCTCAGGAGAGGAGAAATAGTTAAGGTATAGAGAACTGCCGTGTACTTTGTAATCCATACAGCCTTTGAGAGGAAACAGCATTCCTTTAGATTTATCACCAAAAGTCACAAAAAGTCCAGATGATTTACAAAATTACTTTGTTCTGGAAAGATAAAAGGGAAGAGCTCTAAGAATATCTGGCACGTGGAGCTTAGCCTCTGCATGAGAGTCACAAGGAAAAATACAACTGAGTGAACAGGAAAAAATTCAGCTCCACAGCAGCTGCTTGAAGAGAATACAGCACATGGAGAACAGCCCGGCTGAATTTCCCCGGGGTGAGCTTCCAAAATCACCGCTTCAGAAAAAGAGGATACAGTGAGCATCGACTCAAAGGCAGGAATGTTATACTCAAACCCCAGGAATGAGCAGTCACTCTTCCAGTGTCGATGCATGACTCAGGGCTTTTGAAAACCTTAGCACCACGGGGAAGAAAAACATCAGCCAGTTTTCACCTGGTAGATGATACCAGAATAAGGCAGCCGAATTCCTTCTAAGAGAGCTGAGAGTCTCCTTCAAGGTCTAGTGAAAAGCAGCTGGAATAGAAAGGCCTAAGGGACTGCAAAAGAAAAAAGCTTCCACTTTGTTTGGTACCTCTTTCAAGTTGATTGATTTGTTCTGGGTCAAGGTTTGCTAAAGAGCTGCTGGAAAGCTTCGGTCCCCAAAATCTAAAAAAGTCTATCAGATGTGATGTCACAACATTCTTGTTTTACACACAGTCCCAGCTCTATGAAATGATGCCTCGGAGACTCAGAAACACAACTACTGTCACTTGGAGACTTCGAAATGGACCGCACGTGCAGGAAAGGCAGGCCTGCCCGCAGAGTTGGCTGGAAGAGTGCCTACACTTGGTGTCCTTCAAACGAGCCATTCAGAAGGGTGGCTCACAGTGTAAGCAGTAGGATTTGAGAAATGGTGCCAGAAGAAAAAGCAAAAACACCCTGCAAGACAAATGACTGGCTTACAGCTTTTCTAGGTCATACGAAGCCACAGCTGCCTAAGATCCTTTATCTGACAAGTCTGCATAAGTGCCCTAACCATGGCTGGAGTTGCCAGCTACCGGAGTCCTTAGTCATTCCGCATCAGTCTATCCCTCAAGGCAGAACTACCAGTGTTTTTGGAAGGACTTCTTCATGAGCAAGTCATACCTCGCTAGCAGCTGCTGGACTGATCTGACCTCATCGTGGATGTGGAAGCACGGGAGCACAAGGTGTTGCAAGAAGCTCCTTGCTGATGTTCTTCAATAAGACTCAAGGATGAAATAGGTATTTACAGTGGAAAATCTCTCATGAGGAAATTATGGTTCTTGGTGACGGACAAGAGAGCACTGCCCCCACCTAAGCTCTGAGGAGTGAGTCAGGGTACGAGTGGTCTCTCCCGATGGCTCCGTAGGCCTGGGGAACAAAACAGTCTGTGCAAATATCCCCAGGGATCTGCTATGAAGTGCGGCTGAAAAACCTAACTTCCAAGACAGGGAAAGGCAAGTAGCCCGTACAGAAGTGGATCATTTTAGACACCAAAGAGCTTCCTAGACCATCTTCATGGAGCTGGCACATATGACATGGGACATGAGAATCTTGCAAGAGTCTTGCACCTTTCTGAACAGCAGCTGGAAATGAGGTAGGGATATTCTAGGACATCTAAAATACCCTCCGTCACCTGTGTTTAGGTTACCAAGTTACTCCTTGACTCCCAAAATGCACTCAAGTACTTGTCAAGGCTCTTGGAGAGGTGAGGACTAGTAGTGATGTCCATTGATCATCAGTAAGGCATTTAATGTTAGCGGATTTATCTGATATATAGAAGGAAGAGAACGGCAAAGCAACTTGTGGGATTCAATGGCATTACAGGTAACTAAAACTCAACGCATTTGTTAACACACACATGATCTTGAAACACTCCTGGCTACAGTAGGGATGTTGAGGCTAAAGTTCTCATGGTCAGACTATGCAGCTCCCCAGTGTTCTACGAGATCCCCCACTTTTTGAAGGGTCACAGACACAACACAACTTTGACAGTGCTCAGAGAGAAGACACCAGATGACCGTTAGCCTTCGTGTGGTGGCCATCAGGAACGCTGATTGTATTAAGCTCAGTCCAAAGACAGCTTTTACTTCCTACATCAAAGTATTAGACTTCACTGACTGACAACGAGAAATACAGATCAACAGCCCTGTGTATTTTCCAGAGAGGTGGATCTCTTAGGAACAGCAAATTTCTTCACTAAGGGAACAGTATCTGTCCTAGCCAGACTGCTGGCTGAAGAAAGGTTTGAGGATTATGATACTATCAAGGAGGAACCAGGAACTCCAACACATCATGACTGTGATTGTTACCACTAATAATTTCACATTTGCTTTTGGGGTGTGAGATTTCCCTAAACAAAAACTCTTCTTAAGCCTTTTGGGCCTAGTGTCTGACTATCCTGTATTTCAAGAAGAATTCTCGTCGCAAACATTCACAAAGTCTTGGGGAAGGCACTGTGAACTGTTACTGTTTGCACATGTTTACATTCTAACCCACTTCTAGATAAGAAACAAAGCAAAAAAAACCCACTTAAATACTCTTGTGCAAACGGAAAAGCTTGACATGCCCAGACCCTAAAGATATCCAGCCAAGCTTTTGAACTTGGATTTTTTACTTTTTCATAAAAGAGAAATAGGAACGGTTTTGAAACTTTACGTTCGTTCTACTTATTTTTGAGCTATGTAGGTACTGCCATTTTGACTGAAAGAAATTAATTAAACTTGCTTAAATGAAAGATGCACTTAAAAGTTCAAAAAGACAAAAGCTTATTTTACTCAAACTAATCAACAAAAGGAAAAACAATCTTTTCAGCTGAGAGAATACACGGAGAATTCTGCCCTAAAAGAGTAAGAAATGAAAAAGAAGATGGTTTAGAACGGTATGTTTATGATAAATTATGGTATTTAATTTAACAAAACATAGCAACATTGGCCATAGGGAGACTTCACTCAGTCTTGTCTGCATTTTTCTGTGAACTTTAAAGCACAAACAGGAATGTAGTTCATACACTGCATAATACAACCTGCTACATGCACCATATACACGCACATGCCAGATGGTGGAGCAATATAAACTATTTGAGAGGCAGCAGCACGAGAGACATTGCAGAAATGTCAAATCAGAGACTACCAGGACAGAGATGGAAAAAACAAGTCCTAATGGAGCGAAAGACCTTTAGTTTCTCCTGGAACAAGCATATTGCTTTTGCACACCTTCATAAAGCTTAGACTCGCCTAGTTACCTTCACTACATAATTTACAACTACAACTTTCAGAACTAGCATCACATAAATTTTGCATTTTACAGAGGGGGGGGAAAAAAGTGAAAACCTCTGTAAGACTTTCCTTTACTTCTACACTTTATTCTTGTGCCTAAGGAACAGCCATAAAGGATCCAGTAACTCAAATCGACCTGAATGAACACTGGAAGTTGCACTGATCATTACAAGACTCTAGCAGATGTGTAACACCTGTTTGATGATGCTCATCTCTGAGCTGGCACGTTTGCTCCTCGCCCACTGTTCCACCACTATTGGGGATATTGGGGTTACATCTCCCTAAGCAAGAAATTCCAGTTAAATGAAATGTGTTGACTATCTTGCAGGGTTCGGAGATGGCTCACTCAGCAGACGCCTTTATAGGAAACAATTTGCAGAACTCACATTCTGTAATAAATAAATAAATAAATCTGCACATATTCTTGAATTATTCCTGTTCCCCAGAAAACACAGACCCAAAGTTGCCTGTGAAGCAAGAGCGTTATGGAGATAGTAAAGAAGTGCCCCTACCTGACAGCGTAGGTCATGCGGTCGGGTCGGATGGCTCTCATTATGCACAGGCGCTGCAGAGCTGACTTGTTCTTCCATTCCTGAGGGAACTTCTCCTTTTCAGGACACTCAGATTCAACAAATTTCTTCCACCGTTTTGCAGAACCCTCAATATCCCGATCCAGGTTTCTGAATTCCTCCATGGATGAGAGAGCCTGGAAAAATTCAAGGAAGGTCTTCAGCAGAGCAATCCCACATGCCTCTAAACTGTTCTTCTAACATTACTGACTGCTTGTGTTTTGCTCCACCAGAAAGGTCATCGCTGGAGCCTGGGAACCACAGCCAGAAACCCACCAGGATCAGACTTTGTCCATTCTCCTTTTCCCAGGTCTGTTGTCAGCACATTGTCACAGGAACAGGAATCAACACGTCCCATTTGCAAGGCCACAGGAAAGTACGACTGAGGACAGTTTCTCGCTTGTGAACTGAAAGGTGTCTCAAGGTTGCCCACATAACTTCAGCTGCACCTAACACAGCCTGCCCTGATGCGCTCAACATCACTTCCTCAGCCAGTGGAGCCACACACAGCATCCAGGCCTTCTCCTCAGCAGTCACTGGGACATGGGAGTTTGGAAGTGACAATACAGGAAAGGATGAAAGAATTTGGCATCATCCACAACATGGTTCTCCATAACCCAAAGCAAGAAGAAATCTGCTCTCCTGTTTCGAAACCAGAACTGAAAAATCTCCGGTGACAAGCACTTGCTACTCTCAGTTATCCCAGAAATGCCTGATTTGGATGGGAGATGGAAATTTTGAGCCCACATCTGACAGGAGAGCACATTGCCGGCATTCCCGTGGGGTGTGAGTCCGCCGTCTCCCTACTGCTTCAACAGACACAAAGAGAACTGCGCTGCAGAAATCACAACAACTGATGGAAAAACACTTTTGTATCCAGGGTGCTCAGTATCCAAAGCTAAACAGAGACTCAGCTATGCCATGCTCACCAAAACTGTTTTTTTAAGGGATTTCACAGTCGGAATATTTATTATCTTTATACACATGCAGTTATTTTTCTCTCCCGGTTCCCGTGTGCATGTCCCTCTCCATCTGGTCACGGTGACCGCAGAGCCAGAAATCTCACCAGTGCAAACTGTAAATGGGTGGGTGCTTTCTTTGCACAAGCGTGTATACCATACTGTAAATCAAATCGCTCAGATTTATACTTGCTAAATGCCCACGAAGATTAACTTCTCGGTGCTACAAGTCTGTAGCAGAAACAGGTAGCTGAGGAACATCCCAAAGAACAGCTGAGCAAGGCAGTAAATAAATAACGACAATCACAATGTAGCTAGATTTTATAGCTAGAAAGTGGCAGCTCTAACTGTTATGCAGAGAAGTAAAGACGCCAAATTATCTTTCATACAAGTGGTGGTAAAACGTATTGCACAGCTTGTAAGGTTCTTCTGGATTTCAAGCAAAATTCTCGCTGAAACCAACATCTTCAGAGCGTTTTGCATAATCTGAAGCTGTACGCAGTTGAAGATGAAGTGGAAAAGACAAGTGAAGTATAAAAGACAGTGAATGAGCTATTTTCTATAGAAACAGAAGGACACACTCCGAGTGAGGCAGAAGCTGCTTGACAGGCAGAGGTGTTCCGCACCATTAATGCTCCAGCTCACATCCCGTACAGCTCCACAATGGAAAGCAACTGAGAAAGCTCCTTGAAAAACGCTGGTGTCACACTGTGTTCAGATCAACTGAAAAAATATGCACTTGCCAAAGGGCTTTGAAAGTCACGCAAATGCCCGGACAGAAGTGTGAACGAATGCCTTGGATATGATGCTGTTGCAAATGAGGCAGAAGACACCAAAGGCCACTCTGCTCTAAAAACTGCAGGAAAGCTACGCTTTCCCTCTGGAAAGGCTTCCCCATGAGGAGACAAGAGCTGTGTTAAACTCCGGTCTTTGTAATGGACTGAATTTAGTTAGAAGTTGTGCTTCAACACAGCGAGCGAACAAAGGGAAGGAAGGCATTAGAAAAGGGGCTTCTTACAACAAACAAGTTGACTTTTTTAGCAGTGGGAATGCCCATAGATGACAGAGACGCAGAGGTTATGAAGCTGTTCCCAGTGGGTGCCCCTGGCCCAGGACATTTGTTGAATATACACTGGCAGCGTCACAGAAGCAACGGTTGGAAGAAACCTCTGGAGGTGTCTAGTCCAACCTTGTGTTCTGGCAAGGACTACAGCCAGCACTGGACCAAGTCAGCCATGGCTTTCTCTACCAAAATGGTGACCTCTAAAATGAAGATTTATTCTTTTTTTAGTATTTCCGGCGGAACCTCCCTACCTGCAATTTGTCATGGTTGATCATTATTGCATTCACTGCCAATAACAAGGAGAGTTTGGCTCTGTCATCTCATAACGGGACAAATCCCTCCAGCTTTCCTCACAGGTCGTGTGCTCTAGGGCCAGAATCAGAGCTATTGGCAGAGAATTACTTGTAGATGTTACTATAGATGCTACTGCAACAAATCAAGCCTTGCCTGAAGTCACAGTTCCATCAATACCTCCACAAAAGGCACCGATGAGAGCTACAGCACAGACTGACTCAATTCGGCGCTGACCATCTCCATGCCAAACTCCCAGGGATCCTGCAAATTTCGTGAAGATGAGTGTGAGCAAAGCAGTGATTCAACAGATGTTGCTTCTGTGTGTGGATTAGCACTAACATGGAGAAATGTCAGCGACAGAAGGACTTGCTCCAAATTCAGTACCATATCCCGCTTTCTGTGGAAAATTAGAAACCAGCGCACAGAACGCGAGAAACAGAAACTCACAGGAACAACTCTGATCTGCCAAACATATGTCCTTGCAGCAATACATACATTTGATGCACCTCTCCCAGCTGAACGCAATACAGTGGTAAATGGTGAATGCAGTGGATTCACGAGTGCAAGTGCTTATATAAAACATTTTAACACTGTTGACTTTTGAAGCGACTTCCTTAAAATACCACTTTTTCGCTGCTGCTGCTTTGAGAAGTCTCTTGGTTGGTGTTAAGGAGACTGAAAAATTGCTTTCTTCTTACTAAATGACAGACATGTAATCAGAGATGATAGTCTCTCTCTCCCTGAACAACATGTTGCAGAATCAAGAAAGCTCTAATTGCAAGTATAAAGTCTGTATTATATAAATTAACAGCAAAATTTTCATTAGTCAACAATTTTAATTGCATTTATTAGGAGTGATGGTATTAGTAAGAGAAGCTGCTATTTAAAAGCTGGTGCAGTGAAAGCTATCTCAATCAGTAATCTTTCTGCGAATATTAATTGCTTTTCAATACCTCTGCTGTGAAATTTTCCAAGAAACTTAGACCAACAATAATATATGGTGGTTTCCAAGCAGCAGGAGTAAAAGCAGGAATGGTTGATTGGGACAGCAGATGGGTGCTACACATCAACCTGTGTCGCGTGGCTAATTTTGTCAACATAATGAAGAATACATTTGTCAATTAGAGTTGTCATGGAAATTGAGAGAGACAAAATAAACATGGATCAAAATAAAATACAATCAAAAGGGCTGGAGGACTCCCAGTCCCGTCTTTGCAGCCCACACTACAATCATCTCTGAGGGCTGGAAACAGGAGGGTCTTGAGTTTATATCTCAAAATAAGACTTTGGCAGCAAAACAGGTCTCTTCACACCATGTCAAGGCAAGGATCATTGTTTTCTCAGGGAAAATGTTTTTTCATTCACTGAATCACAGACAAATTGCTTTATCACTTCGGTTTTCTTTGACAGCTTCTCATCTAAGTCAGAACCAGCTTTAAACTGGAGCTGGTATGTCAGCAGATCTGTGAATTTCACACTTTCACGAATGCAAAGGACTCTCTCCCGCCACAGCTGGAGGAAATACGCCCTGTATCAGCCATTGGCGTTGAGAAAGAAATCCTAGTTGCCACTGCAGAGCAACCATTGGTGTGCTTACAGGGTGTCCTTAACACAGGGCCCTTCAGAGAGGGCCAGGAGGGAAAGGGGACCGGTGTCTCGGGGGACAGGGAGAGTCCCAGGCACATGGGCATGACAAGGAGGTGATGACACACTCAGTTTCTCCTCACTGCTTGCTGCCTCCAGAGGATGGGCTGAGTCTTCAGTGAAAAGAATAGCTTCAAAGGGCTGCTGTCACTGCTCCTGTATGCAATTTTTCTCCTAGTGCGAGACACACTACAACAAACTTTTGTAAATTTATTAGAGAAAATTCTTATCACTAAAGGTAGTTATTCTAAGGATACCATCTGGGCAAAACTGGCCCCAAGTTTAGGCTTTAGAATCATAGAATCATAGAATTGTCTACGTTGGAAGGGACCTTTAAGATCAAGTCCAACCACCAACCTAACACTGCCAAAAACCACCACTAACCCATGTCTCTCAGCACCATGTCTACCCAGCTTTTAAATCCCTCCAGGGATGGCAACTCCACCACTTCCCTGGACAGCCTGTTCCAGTGCTTGATAGCCCTTTCCGCGAAGAAGTTTTTCCTGATGTCCATCCTAAACCTCCCCTGGCACACCTTGAGGCCGTTTCCTCTTGTCCTGTCACCTGTTACTTGAGAGAGGAGACCGACCACCCCTTGCTACACCCTCCTTTCAGGGAGTTATAGAGAGCGAGGAGGTCTCCCCTCAGCCTCCTTTTCTCCAGGCTTAACACCCCCAGGTCCCTCAGCCACTCCTCAGGAGACTTGTGCTCCAGACCCCTCACCAGCTCTGATGCCCTTCTCTGGACACGCTCCGGCACCTCGATGTCTTTCTTGTCCTGAGGGGCCCAAAACTGAACACAGTACTCAAGGTGGGGTCTCACCAGTGCTGAGTACAGGGGGATGATCACTGCCCCAGTCCTGCTGGCCACACTTCCTGACACAGGCCAGGATGCCGTTGGCCTTCTTGGCCACCTGGGCACACTGCTGGCTCATACTCAGCCGGCTGTCCACCAACACCCCCAGGTCCTTTTCCGCCGGGCAGCTTTTGAGCCACTCCTCCCCAAGCTTGTAGCGTCCATGTGGTCGCTGTGACACAAGGGCAGGACCCGGCACTTGGCCTTGTTGAACCTCATACCATTGGCCTCAGCCCATTGATCCAACCTGTTCAGATCCCTCTGTAGAGCCTTCCTGCCCTCAGCTTTAAAGGAAATTATTCCTAAAAAAAACCCGTATTTTTGTATTTTAAGCTATTTCCATAATTTCAAATACCCTGCCCTGGAGCCATCTGACTCGAGAACAGCTCTGGGGCAAGGGAAGTCAAAACAGCTGCTCATTACCATGCCCTGCACTGACATAAACAGTATGGAAAATAATACAGTGCAATTAAAACCAGTGCTGCCAGACTGGGCTTCTAAAACCTATTTACAAAGTTCCCCAGCAGCCAGGAGACTGGTTTCTAAAAAATAATTAAAAAAAGAGTGAGTTGTTTTTTTAAGCTATCTTTACTTTTTGAGTGTTCAGGTTATACCCGATTCATACGTTCAGTCTTAGCTCCTTATATATCTTGCTTTTTAAAAAAAGAACCCTCTACTTAAAAAAGATGCCTATAGGGATCATACTGAACATCAAATGTCTCTCTCCAAAACTATACAACGTGACAACACTGGAATGAAATAATATTTAATATTCTCACAGTTTTAATAACCTGTGAGATGATTAAATCCTAACGATTAGTCATGATTTCACTCGCAAAATTAAGGCGATGTTTTTTTATGAATTACGTTACACAGCTTTTAAGCAAAGAAGGCTCCACCAGTAAAAGTTTCCCAGTGCTCGGCAGTTGCGTGGTCGATCCTGAGACTCTCTGCGTTTGGAAAGGTGCCAGCCTGACTACGTCCTCTGCAGAAGCTGGGAAGGTTTCAGGGGGCAGGGGTGGTCCCCAGCCAAGCCCGTAGGCCAAGGATAGGTGAAGGGGAATCATTTTCAGATGTCAGGTGAGGCACGCGGCAAAGCTATCCAGGTCCAACTGAACAGCTGCACTACCAGCACCAGGATTAGATTCAAAGTCTAGAAACACTCCAGTAATTCAAAGCATTCGAGCCAATCAGCTGCTGCCGTGGTCTAGCAGCGTGTTTCGGAGCTGCGCTTCACCAACCTGAGGGATGCAGGTTCCCGAGGAGGTGTGGGAAACTCCCACCACAACGCAGCTTCCCGGTCGTCTCTCCGTAGAGTTTGAAGCAGCCCATGTGTGAACTTTTGCAGCGGGGTTAGAGCAGAGCAGAGCAGCTGTATGAACGCCTGCTGCTTGGGAACAACCTCGATCCCTGCTCAAAACACCTTCAAAAGGTCTATGGGCACTGCAAGTTCTGCCTATATAGGTTTCTGCAAATATTCATGATTTCTTTCCTTCATTTTCTGGAGGTGGCCCAAATCTCATTAGGAAAACCACCATCCCCACAGTTGGAGAAAGACAGCTCCTGGAAGAATGGTAAAGTCAAATCTGCATCTGGCTTGAATTGATAGATGGGATCATTCAGGAAAGAGACGTATAAGCAGATTAATTACTCCATTTGAATAGTACTGTTAACTAGAAGGATTAACGTAGAAAATGATGGATTATTTGCCATCTTTCCCACACTAGGTTTTGGTTTGTATTATTCATTCATTGAAGGTGTTATTTTCTGTTCAGCTGCACTACCTGAATTATTCAACTCATAAGAAAAACCTCTACTGAAGGTAAAAATAAAGACATGATGGGTTTGCCAAACTTCATTCACCTCTCAACACAAAAACGTTATTTTAATCCCCCTTATTTCTTTCATAAAAGCTGACTGACAAGCTCACTGCACTGTATGCCCCTGCCTTCATTCAAATTCCTCCTTGCTTTTTGCTCACATTTAAATTATACTGGGGTGAAAAAGTACGTAGTGCCATAAAGTGACCCTACACAAAAACATCCTTCTGTTTATTTGCAGCACCCTTCCTAGAGCATCACAAAACGCACACACCTTGCAGCTGGATGACAGAAGTGGTCTGAGGAGTGATGGGTTGGATCTCGCTACCTTTTCCAGCAAAATTCCCAGTGAAACCTGTACCGTGACTCAGAAAGCAATGGTTTCAGCAACCAAGTCCTTCCTACTAGTACGTTCTTACCGACAGCTCCACTGGATAGGAAAGGTCAGCAACAGAAATGAGATTTAGTTATCATCTTTGTATTCTAATTGCTTAGAACCAACCACCAAACTTTCATGATTTTGCCTAAGACGTTTCACAGCTCAGTTCACACGGGCAGTTTTCCTACATTTTCTGCAAAGGTCATTCAGGTTGTTTTGAGAATGGGCCTTGCAAAGTCAGGCTGTTCTGCCAAGCCGCACTCTCCATCTTTCCTCTTCACTCTTTGATGCTCTCCAGAAAATCGGGGATGCACAGCCAGAACCAGAAGCTGTCCATGGGTCTCTGCTGACAGTTGAAAGGTGGTACTTGCGTACTTTTGAAAAGCTCCCTGGTTTTGGCTGTTACAAATCGCGGATGGGCCATCACCATGTGCCAACGCACAGCAAAACTTAAAGAGAAAACATGTCTCACGGACTGGAAGAGCTCAGCTGAAGCATCTGTTCCAGGATGTCACCTGCTGGAAGGCTCTCAAAGCCCATGGTTCTGTGTCCTGATATACACATAGATGCACATAGGTATGGACCCATCCCTTGGTGAGGCTTCTCACAGTTCTTTTCGCAACAATGGTCTGACCCAAGGTTTCATGGTAGCACCATAGCAGAGCTGGCCTTGAGAGCAGGCATCCAGGGTAAAGAAGCTGCAGAGTCCCTTGGTGGACTCAGGCCCCTGACAAAATCCTCACACACGTGTCACACGACCTGCTCGACTAACCTCAGTAACGGGAAGTGCAATCTATGCCAGTCCTACACTACCCTCTGTCACAAAGATCTTCCAAATGTCTGGTGTGAATCCTTCTTGCAGTACTTTGAGATGCACCTTGCTTTACCCCTTACTGATACTGAAAAACAATTGCTCTTTCCCCTTTGGAGGACACTTTTTGAGGATTGTACCCTCCTGTCCTCTCAGTCTTGAGACCTTCAGACATAACCTTTCCCCTTCCTCCTCTCCTCAATCTCTTCTCACAGTCACATTTTTAGGTATCTGACACTTCTCATCGCTCTCCTCTACCCTGTCTCTGGAAGGTCCGCATCCTTCTTAAAATGCAATACTCAAAGATCAAACCAGACTCCAGCAGAGGTTCGGCCAACTCTGAGTGAAGTAAAAAGCTTGTCCCCATGGCTCTGTCAGACTATATTCATTGCACAAGGATGCTTTGATTTGGGTACTGGTGATACTGTGGTCCACTGGTGTGCTGATGTCACACGGTGGGGATAATGACCATGGGTGCCCCCACAAAAGGCCATCTCACACGCCTCAACATAGGTAAAGCCTTGGTGTTACCATCAGGGTTCTAGAGATTGTTCCCAGTCAAAACATAGCTGAGAACTTAACCTGCAGCCTTCACAGCTGTTCCTGTGAACCGACACTGCCATGCAAAGGAAACACTTATGAGCTCTACTGTGTTACAGAAAAAAGGAGCTTCGACGGGTCTTTTGTGGCAGAAAGGCGTAGAAGAAAGAACTAATAGAGGAGCCTTCATTGCCTTTCCAAAAGCATCCTACACGTCTAGATACAGTATACCATGCCCAAAGTGGATGGCTGCTTGCACACCCTTTAGCTGCCAGCAGAGCTCAGCCATCAGATCTCTCTGCGGCCGCTCCAGGGTCCACAGTCCAGTCGCGTCTTTTCAGGAGTGCACTGCAACTGATTTTTTTTTTCTACTTTTTAAGCAAAGCAATAGGACTTCAAAAGATACACAAAGTCTAAAAAAGATACATTTGATATCTAAAAGATATCTCTGATGAAGCAATTACCTCCCTTTCCTTCCGTTTAGAGGCTGAAAGAACCTTTACAATCAAAATGACCAGCTGACAACGGGCTTTGTGTCACGGGTGGATTGAGAGATGGAGCTGACGCTGCTGTACAGGCATCCAGAAAAATTCAATTTCCACTCTGCAATCAAACCAACAAAGTATGTCCTTAAATATTTGATGTGATCAAAATCTCTGCTGTATTTGAGATAAACATCAGATCGTTAGCCAGCACGTTAAAAAAAGAAAAGGAAAAAAAAAAAGGTAAAACATTCTCAAGTATTTCTGCGAGACATTGGGAACATTTCTCTGAGACTTGATTGCTGGCGAGGACAGATGAATGTCCTTAGGAAACTTCTAGATGAGAGCAGATAAATGCACATCGAAGTGTCGTAATCAATGTTTTCTATCAAGGATGCGCTAAAAGGCTCTACATCTGAAGAAGTGAGTTAATGGAAGGGATTTAATTAAGACTATGATTTTCTGGCATAATAATAATTGTGAATGTCCATGGAAAGCTGTGAGCTGCAAGCCTTTCACATCTGACCAGCCTGATCAAAGGACCTCGCTGATGCGCAAAGAATACAATATAGGCAGCAGATTGTGTCACAATGAATCGTTGACAAGAATGGAAAATTTCAGTGTCTAAAAAGTACAAAACGTGAAAGTTGGAAGAGAGATTTCTGTTCTTTTGTCCAAAAAAAATCCATTTTTTTAAAATGTAAAATATATGATTTGGTATTTTATCTCATAAGCCACACACGCAATCTTATCATCTGCATTCTGCAAAATTATAAATATGGAGTTAATATACTACTTTGTCTGCTGCTGTTCTCCTCCTCGAAAGCTGAATTCAGTATTTAGAGCTCATTATTCAACATCACATTTATTAAACAATGCCCTTTCAGTAGCGTTTTCATATCTACATAATGAAAATTCTTCCTCTTCAGAAAAAGATGAGGGAAATGATTGGGATGTAGAAGTAATCCAAGTTGTCCAGGTGTATTCTTGCTGTATATTAACTAGCTTCACTTATCCTATGGGACACATCTGCATTCAGCAACGAAGAGGCGCTGCAGAAAATATCACAAAGAAAATCAGGCTTAGAAAACGTGTATCTGTGCAAAGGAGATGCAGAGCTGCCTGCATCCGGCCTGTGGGAACAGGCTGCCGCCGCGACAGCCGGATGCACACAGGGCTGATCAGGGGCCACAGTTCTACAGGAGGCACAAGGCCGCGAGGCAACGTGGACACGGCTCCCCAGGAAGGGCACGGCATGGAGGGAGTCGGAGCATGGGAGAATTTCACAGCAGGGATCACCGGGGGTCCCAGGGAAATCCATTTGCCTGACCTTCAGCTAGTGCCCTGAGAACTACCCCCACCTTCTAAAACAGGCTGGTTTTGGCAAAGGCAGCCGTGAAATGAATACCGTAAGGGCATGACCACTGGCTTTATGAGTAGTGCTGAAGGCTCAGGAAGAGCCCAGCTTGACTCTGGGTACGTTCATCTGATCTTTTCTAGGCAAATACAAACTGCTCTGCTGAACCCCCAAGAAACACGAGGATGGTCTTTTGCCACTGGGCACTGACCAGAAGACGTGTAACCATGCTTCGTGTGAGGCTTTGCTGAAGCTAGTAAGCCCTACTGGTGGGCAGATTGTATTAGCTCAGGACTAAAACCACACTTATGCATCTATAATGCTGTTCCAGAGCCAGGTTGCCTCAGACTATGGGGACAGGGAGTTTCTATCCACCTATCTCAGACTCCAGCAGACCTATACAATGAGGACACACACACGTTTACCTGGCCTGCTGATCTGCTCCCGAATCTGTGGCTACAGAAGAGGTCCAGGCACAAGCTCACCATAAGCCACACAGTTTGTTAGTACGTTGCTGGCTCACATTTGACTTTGGCCAACTCGTTTGCTCTCTGTCCATAGCAAACAACAGATGAGGTCTCTCTGGTTTGGGAGGCCAGGAGACTTTCGCTGTATGGATTCACACTGTGCCATGTCATAGAATCATAGAATGGTTTAGGTTGGAAGGGACCTTGAAGACCATCCAGTGCCACCCCCCTGCCCTGGGCAGGGACACCTCCCCCCAGCCCACGTTGCTCCAAGCCCCGTCCAACCTGGCCTTGGACACCTCCAGGGATGGGGCAGCCACAGCTTCTCGGGGCAACCTGGGCCACTGCCTCACCACCCTCACAGTGAAACATTTCTTCCTAATATCTGATCTAAATCTCCCCTCTTCCAGTTTGAAGTCATTCCCCCTCATCCTGTCACTACGTGGCCTTGTAAAAAGTCCCTCCCCATCTCTCCTGTAGGGCCCCTTTAGGGACTGGAAGGCCGCAATAAGGTCTCCCTGGAGCCGTCTCTTCTCCAGGCTGAATAACCCCAACTCTCCCAGCCTGTCCTCACAGCAGAGGGGCTCCAGCCCTCGGAGCATATTTGTGGTCCTCCTCTGGACCCACTCAACAATGTCATGCGCTGCCAGGGCCAGAAAACAGTTGCTGACCCATTTCACTTGTTAATCTAGACATAGTCTGGAAGACCCAACAACCATAAAACCTAATTCAATTCAGACAATACTCATCTCCCATTATGACACTGGAGACCTTCCAATGAAGGAAAGAAGAAAAAAATGGGGGAAAAAACCTACAGAGGACAATCTGTACACTGATTCTATGTTAAGTTCAATCTTGCAACAAGAATATCAAATTGTAATTCGCACGTGGCTGTGGCCTGATGTCCTGTGCAATCCAAGCAGCAGCATCGTTGTACCTTTGTGATCTAGGTGTGTCCACACATTTGGTGGTAAGGTAACCAACAGCCAAGCCAGGAGAAAGGGACAACGTTGCATGCACACAAAAAACTTTTTCAGAAGTACCAACCACAATAAAAACTTCCAAGCTAACTACTGGGAACACAGAGTGAGGGAACTATAACACACTGTAATAAAGGAAATTGAAAAAAGGCAGAAAACCTCATTAAGAGTAAAATAATACTTTTGACTTCTCAAGAGATCACTCTTAAGTACCTACAAAAGACAGGCCTTAGAGCCAAAAGGACCAAGTCTATTGAACACCAGAGCCAGGGACTCAGCAAAGGCACCACTTTCATTAAAAGATACCATTTTCTCCCCTTCCTGCTCTCAACTCACCCTTCAACGACCCAAGGCAGCATTTGTGCTGAGGCCAATGACTGTGTCCTTTGCTCCAGAGCCAACCAATATGCCTCGACTGGGGCTCCACAGGTACCACTTTCCCCCCTCCCCATATCGGCTGACTGATGAACAGAATCAGGTTAAGCTGAGAGCAGTTTTTCTCAACCTGTATTTAGTTTGAATTCAGTTCCTGTTTCAGCCTTAAAGAAGCACTAAAAAGCCATAAACTTAGCTATTTTTTCCAAGTCTATCAGCAGGATCTAATAGAAGATATTACCCTTCCCTACAAACCGTGCTCTTCTGGACAGGTACGTGGGTTTCTTCACTCAGTGGTAAATATTGAGCTGCCCCGGCACACACATTACAGCTAAAAGCTCTGTGAAACTTTTTACTGACCATTTTTACTGAAAGAACCTGGAAAACTAAATCACAAACGTGTGTCAGATGCTCCAGCATCGTGAGCTGCACAACTGCAAAGGACTATTAGCCAATATATATTATTAATCAAACAAAAACAATAAATAATAAGCCAAGTCACACAAGGCTATTTGCATGCCCAGAGTCCTCAGCATTTAATGAGGTTTCCTTTGAAGTTAATTTGCCCAAAATGGGAGGCACAGAATGGGCCACAAATATCAATATTGATTTCTTTTGGCATTACTATCTTGCCCTGAAACCCCTGGCAAGGGGACCGCTTGGTGCAGGAGCATTTTCAATGTTTCTGTGAAAAATTAGCAGAATGCTAAATTCCACTACAAATTTGAAATATGAATCTGAAATGTACTTTGCTCAAGCTTTGTTGAAAAAACAATTTATTACAGTACTTAATCTTCCTGATGAAAGAAAAGGAGATTTTAGCCTGCTAATAAGCTGTATAGAAGCCATGACTAATTAACCTAATTATAGCAGTCTGTGACAAAATGTGATTGTACTAAAACCATGCCTCAAGTAACTGGAATTGCCAAAAACTCAAAGGCTAATAAACCAACACACATTAATAGAGCATAAACACTAATGAAGTTGACACCAGGCATATCATTTATAGTAAAATCAATACTACAATCATCACAGAAGATGATCTGGAGAGTATTCAGTATCCAATAATACAGAATTCACTATCTGAAAATCCTTAAATACACAAAATTAGCACAGATTATTGACCGGTGACTGTGGCTATTTGAGACACGCAGTTCACGGGGACAGCGGACACACACTGAGTCTGAAGATACCTGATACGTGCAGCACTCTTGGACACATTTACATCCTGCCATCTCACAGCTCAGCAAACGGGTAGATGCAGAGCAGCACCTCGTTGGCATCACATAGTTTCCAGCTCAGCCACAAACCCCACCAGACTCAGCGGGAGAGAGGAAGCTGAGGGGGAAGGGCTCACCTCAAAGAGAAACAGTTATTGCAATGCAACTTCAGGTGACAGTCCGCTCTCAGTTCCTGCCTACCTCAAGAGAAGTCTCCAGCTGCTCCACGCACACGATGACAACATGATAAATACCCAACGCTGCATCAGTTTGGGATGGCTGAGGGATGCCGGAGCTCAGGCTGCTGGTGGGGATGCAGCTGGGGCACGTAGCTGATGGAAGGGGTGAAGGTCTTGTTCAATGATGGCACTGACAGTGTTGGAGCTCTGATGAGCAGAAGTTCCTCACCGCTGGTCTCATCGCAGGCTCTGACACAGTATGCTACGTACTTGGACACTCTATGCACAGAAGTGCCTGCTCTCCTGGATATGTCAAATAGCGATGCAAGAATAAAGTCTGAAGAACCAATAACTGGGAGTTGATGTTCCTTCTGGTGTTTATGACCCTGAGATGGCAACTGTACCAGCTCCATCGTAGCAGTCAGGCAGTTGCAGCAATCACGACGAAGCACATGGGGAACATGGAAGGCCATTTCACCCACACTGAACGGAACTGGCCAGCACAGAGGGGATTATCTCACAACGAAAACCCACTGCAAACTTAGAAGGTGTCTGCTTGGAGAATATGCCACCTGCCGGCACGACCAGCAACAGCATCCTTGGGCACTACAAGAGTAACCTATTTTCTAAGATGCATAAAAGGATCCCCGAAATGAGAATCAGATCCTGATCTGAAACCTATTAGTGGAATGAAGTCCACCTTCCAGAGGAAGCTTAGAGGACCGAAGTAGAAAGAAGCTTTGTCGTGCAGAACACTCCCAAGCAGTGATGAACGCCAACCCAGCAGGACTCCAGAGGAACTGAAATGCACCATTCACCTGTACATCCCCACGCTGAGCATGGGCAGGGACAGAGCAGAGCTGAGAAAGCCTGGGATTTCAAGCAATAATATGTATGTACAGCTACACTCTGTACAGACCGCACGGCCCAAAGACAAAATACGCTGCTGCAAATCATGTATTTCATGGGCTTGATGGCTGAGTTCCCCTGATTATGTGTTGACCCTATGTGTCCATTTAATTTGTCTTCAGAGGAAAAACAAAAATAAAACTGCTGCTGTCTGAATAGCAAAATGCCACTGCTGAACAAAAGATGATTAAAGAAAGGGTATAGAATTTTTTTAATTCTTCCATTATTATGGAAATATGCCTTTCAGAGGATGAACGGGGCTGGTTCAGCGAGAAGTTCCAAGCTTATTTTATGGCTGAAAATGTGATTGTGACATTTTCAACATGAGCTAGGTTGTGTGCGTGTGCAGAGTGCGGCAGAGGTCCCGTCCTCACTGCCGGTAAAGAGACAGAGGTGATAACTCCCGGTCAGGGCAGACACACCTGGCACGAACTGTTCCATGCTACTACCATTTGACGTCGCTATGGGTGACCTGGGCTAGAAACATCAGCTTCCTTTAACTTTGGAACTGCAGTCTGCAACTCTGAGCTCTACCTCTGTGTTACCTTAAAAGATAGTGTTTGCCAAGCGAAGCACAGCCTAGCGCGTGCTTGCCCAGAAAGGCACGTGGCACCGTAAGCCAGGGCTCCTGCAAAACTCTGGAAAGCTCCGCAAAACAATGCAAACAGGAAAAGAGTATCAGAGATGTCTTGGGCCTGGACGAAGATATTTTGCCTGGTCACCCTCCAGGAACCAGAAGCGTTCTTCGCGCAGCACAGTGGAAGGGAGAGAAGTCATTCCCAGATGAAAATTTGAGAACTCTCCCAGTGAAACCAGGATGTCTTCACTCCCTCCTTTACAGCACTGGAGAAATGTCCCACGAAGGCAGCATGCTATAAATAAAACTGATTCTTAAATCACAGCAGCTGCCAGAGACTGATCAGGAGCCACAATAAAACAAAAGATACAATCTCAGATCCAACAAGGTGTGATAAACATGCCTGATTTGAAGAAAATGTTGTCCCCTTCCAGAAAACAAATCACACCCCACTGAATGAGGTTCAAATCCAGCACAATTCGCATTTGTTGATAACCAGGCACAAAGATGGGATAATTCACATGTCTTTGGGATGCTCTTCCTCACCTCACCTCAACACATGGCAGCTCTTAGACCTCCTCATTGCACGACAGTTTTTTTTGCTGAAGGTCTGTCAGCTGTCACTACTCTGTCCCCAGCACATCTCTGCAGGTGGCCATATCCACCTTAAATCCCCACCTCCTCCCAAACACAGTGAAGATCTTCGCGTCCTTTACAATCTGTAACCACAAAAACCAGAGGAGATTCTCATTCTTGTCTTAGAGAGGGAGACGCCTCAATCTCAGAGGCAAAAATCCCCTTCTCAGGACACATGGACCATCAGAGGTACAGTCACAAGGAGCCCTCACAGTTGGTTTTGTACTTAGAGAACTCTCCATTTCTCTGGCATTTTTGTGCCGCTTCTCACGCGTGGTCAGTACTTTGTTCACCAAACACTGTATGGACCAGCCCGAAGGCTGCTGAAAGGCCTTCAGAGGAGATAAGGGATGCTGATTTCACACCGCTCAGGCGAAACAAGTACCTTGATTCCTCCCCAGGAGTGATTCGACAGGAACTCCACAGGACTTGTGACTCTGCTCTGTGCTGGGTATCGCAGTAGGAAATCCAGTTCTACCATGTTGATTTCTTTACTCATCAGAAGTATCTGTAATTCCAAACAAAGAAGATATCCCTGAGCAGCCAGGACACAGAGTGGCAATATACTCTAGCAGATTAATTATTCAATTCACAGGCTGCCAAATGCATGGCTAAAAGGTACACAGTGCCGCGGGTTGGAGGGGTGTGATGAAACGTACAACATAGGTGCTCTGGGTCTCCCCAGACAAGGACCAGGAACAAGTATGGAGATTGACAATATAAGAGGACCAAAGTTTGGAAAAAAACATGTAGCAAGGGTTGTGACCCAGGGTGATAGATAGCACACCAAGGAGAAGTTCCCACCAGCAGAGACACAGACAGAGGGATGTGCTGCGGGTCTGTCCCGGGTTGAGCGACGCAGGTCTAACTTCTCTTCTAATGCATGGGAAAGCTGCACTTTTAGAAGACTCCAGTGCCTGAATTTGTGAAAATATTTACTTTATAGCCAGCTATGGTGTGCAGGGTTCAAGGTCTCGGTGCTTTCGAGCTCACCAGGTGCAGGGATGAGGAGGAGCGAGACCCGGGTGCTTGACCCAAGCCAGGCAATAGGGTTATTTCATACCATGAATGGCACATTCAGTATAAATTAGAAAGTTTGCTGAGGAGTTCTCTCTCTCCCTTGATGGCTGCCATCCTGAGAACTCCTTGCCCTGGTGCCGGAACCCTGAGCCCTTCCCTTCCTCCTGAAGCCGCAGTGCTCGCAGTGTCCCACAATGGCTGTCACTGCTGGGAGTGCACAGCTTCTACAGACAGAACGGGCTGACGATAATCCTTGTGTGTGTTATATTGCTATTGAGATCAATATTGGTTCTTTAGTGTTATTAATGTTAATTATTTAGTCTTATTCTATTAAATCTGTTTATATTTCAACCCCTGGGTTTCCTTGTTTTTTCCCCTATTCCCCTTCCCGGGTGGGGAGGGGTCATCGGGTGAGAAAATGATTGTCTAAACGACAATAAATTGTTGCGGGTTCCTCAAACCATAACGTGATCCAAGTGCTTGACATCTGCAGCTAAGGAACAGGCAACTTTCCGGAAAGGAACCAGAGCATGCATCCCGAGGGCACGCTACTGAGGTCATGTCCATTTCTCACTATCTTATTCCATTTTGAAAGTAAGTGGAGAACGTTTAAAAAAAACACAAAACCCAAACCCAAACCCAACCAAAATGAAATAAACCCCACAAAAACCTTGTGGTACCTGCACCAAGAGAATAAGCAGATCCCAGAGGTCTCAAACACTGGGGAGCACCTGGGCCATTCAGCTACTACTGATGTTTTCACCACCAATGGCAGCTTTCAGGAACACAGGGAGCAAAACGGCTGGAGCACTGTTTGAGGTAATTCTGGGAAGCCACACTTGATCACAAGCCCAGCTGGAGCCGCTGCTTCAAGCACACTGCCAGACTGCTGAACCCTCAGAGACAAACTCCAAAACCAGTTCTGGGTGGAAAAAGAGCAGGGCCGGAGTGGTGTGCTCGTTATTTCCTTGTCACAGATCCCAGACTGTATCTCGTTGTGGCCTACTGGGCAATGGCATCTGAAGCGTGCCTGGCATCTCCTCCCCCGGTGATGGCAATGAGGCACTCAGTTCCAGAGCCAACTGCTTTTTTATATGGGATAATCCCGTTCCTCATCACCCAACTGCCTCCACACCCTGAAACCGTGGGTGCTGGTTTTCCTGACAGTGTAAATTGACCCACTAACTATTTTTTAATGCTAAAAGTACTTGCAAGCGCAACGTGTGCCACCTAAATACTTTATTTAGAGATACATATTAGAAAATTTAGGTATTCTTTGGGTCAGAATTAAGGCTGACATGGCAAAATACAAGCTGACTTTTTACACACGGGCAATTTATTAACTAAATATATTGCTGAGTCTATTTTTTTTATATATATGTATATGTGTATATATATACTTACTTTGCCTTTTACACATAGTATTTTGTTATGTAGAATAAAAAAAAAAACCCATGGCAATCACTGGATCAAGGTTAACTAGACCTGCAATGTGTTTGAGCAATTCAAACTCGGTTCATATCGGCATTCTACACGTCAGGGCATTTGCACAGCCATTCACTGCACAAACTTAAGAACAACTTTGCAACATCACGCCAAGCACTATTTATTGATTGAATTTGATTTCGGCGTAGGGATATACAAAGGTCTCCTTGCTTAGATTGTAAACTAAAAATTATACTAACGTACTACACAAAAGACAGCAGCTATGGAGCACGCATTTCTTTTGGATAAGACCTCTAAGCCTTCAAGCCCAGCTTGCTTTGCCCTTTTATTCAGGTCCTGCAAGCAGGTATTGCTCTCTCAAACAACCATTTGTCAGCATAATGCAAATCAAACACAGCATCTGTGACTGTTATCAGCAAGAGAGGCAGAGAAGAAAATCAGTTCCCCAGCCAATGTATTTGCTGCTCTGATGCTGAAGGCCACAGCTGTGACAGTTTGAGCTTTCTCTGCGTGCCAATAGCTTTGCCTGTAAAATAAATCATTGCATACGAATTGCATGAAACGATGATGTTTACCTGGAAGGTAACTTGAGCGGTGTAGGTCAATTTATCACACTCAAACAGCCCCCGGGTTGTGTACTGGAACAGGGAGAAGGTAATGCTGTCGATGAGGTTCAGCACACGTGCGGCCAGGCTCTCATCTGGAGCTGCCCTCTCGATGGCTTTCTGAAACACCATGCTGAACGCCTGGGTGGGGAGACACAGAAGGACACCGGTGGTTTCTAGACGCTCTTTGCATGCTCCTGGGTATCACCTGAAGTGTTGCAACGAGCGAAGCCAACTCAGTCACTTTATCTGTAGAGCCACAAAGAAAGCATCCCCATCTGCCCAACAGCGCGGCCCACCAGCTCCAGGAGGCAGGGGAACAAGAGAGAGAGACCAGATCTGCTACCTGCCTATAGCTGACGTTTCAGGAACATACAGCCAGGCAATGACAGAATCACAGAATGGTTTGGGTTGGAAGGGACCTTCAAGACCACCCAGTCCCACCCCCCTGCCCTGGGCAGGGACACCTCCCCCCAGCCCACGTTGCTCCAAGCCCCGTCCAACCTGGCCTTGAACACCTCCAGGGATGGGGCAGCCACAGCTTCTCGGGGCAACCTGGGCCAGGGGCTCACCGCCCTCACAGTGAAACATTTCTTCCTAATATCTGATCTAAATCTCCCCTCTTCCAGTTTGAAGCCATTCCCCCTTGTCCTACCCCATGCCCTTGTAAAAAGCCCCTCCCCAGCTCTCCTGTAGGTCCCCTTCAGATATTGGAAACCTGCTATAAGGTCTTCCTGGAGCCTTCTCTTCTCCAGGCTGAACACCCCCAACTCTCTCAGCCTGTCCTCCCAGCAGAGGGGCTCCAGGCCTCACAGCATCTTTGTGGCCTCCTCTGGACCCACTTCAACAGGTCCTGTGATATTGCGCTCTCTTGGGCTTGAGAAAGCAGTGTAGAGGCAGATTGAGTTAAGACACAATGGATATCGGAAACATTCCTCTGATCAAAGGTGTTCTCTCACAGGGATTACCCACTCCGCTTCCCCTGCGAATGCTGAGGCAAAAAACAGTGGTGTTCCCAGAGCTCCCATTTCACAAATGTTTCAACCTAGAGAAAAGCAATTCCCCTAAATACAAAACAAAAAGTCCCATAAGTATTTTACTGTCTGGATTCAGCAAAGGAGTAGATGAGAAAGGCAGGTAGGACTTCGTCTTGTGGAAGTGGGATTAACCAGCCAGTGAAGTCCCCTCGGATGGGTGCACGCATCGAGAATTACGCTCTTATATAAGATACCAAGGATTCTTTTAACAACATTTCTGATCTAAATGAGAAAAGACAAAAATCTTTCAGAGCCATCCAAAGAAAAACCATTAGCAAATTATCAAATGTAACTGGAAAAAGAAAAAAAAAAAAAGCCTAGGTTGTGATTTGCGATGCAAAGGCTGCCTGCACTGGGACACAGGGAGCAGGAGATAACCTGGGCAATACAAATTAATAGCAGCAACTGGATGAGGCACGATTGTGTTGGCAGCATTATCTTTAGGGTTTTACAAAGAAAAAACGATGCCTCAACAAATTAAAGTACCATTGATACCTACTGCATTATTAAATAACTGCAGAATGCATTTTCCTGCTTAACATTTCTTTAAATTGTGTTAAAACATGCTGCAGAGCAGCATACAAATCTTGTGTGCTCTAATTTATAATGGGCTTCTAGCTCTGTGGTACGTATTTCAAAATCATCTCTGTGCATCTTTACACAACGTTTTATGATCTGTCATCAAAATTTATTAGATAAAAACATTTCACCCAATGATTTTCTATGTATTTATACACATTGCTAATGTTAACTGGAAAACATAAAACAAACAAAATACAGAAGACATAGATTAAAGGTGAAACCTCAGAAACTCCTGTATCTAGTATGCATGTATAAGGAATGAATCTTTCAAAGGACACCCTTGCACAAAAGATATTCTGTACATTTTCCTGGTAAAATTATTTCAACATGAGTTGTAGATATCAAAAAATAAAAGCTTCTTTGTGGATGAGGCTCAAAATATTGTATTCTTTTCTCAACTACTTTTTCCAGGTCACTTGTCAAGGTAAGAAATCGTTTGGAAGAAGTTCTAGACCAGGATGCCATCTCATTTAACCCTCTATCACCCAAAATACCTTTCTCCTGTGATAAAAAAAAGGTCTTTCATTTATTAAAACATTAAAACCAGAACTCTTCAATAAACACCCCGAAAGGCCCTTGGGTCTCTACTGGGCAGACCTGTTGAGACTACTCTGCCAAGGCAAGGCATGGTCTGCACCTTTGTCTTTACTGCAGCAGGTCCTTAGAAGTCGCTCAGTGACCAAGACTTCTTCGGTGTCTTGGACAGCACATGCAGAGCACAGAACGAGGAGACCCCGGCCTGAGTGGCTTCAAAGATAGAGGGGATGGCTTGAAAGAAACCCCACTTCCTACCAGTCAAGGAACAGAAAACAACTGATTAAGTGATGCTCAAACATCAAGCAAAGACATGAACTATCAATTCACTACTGGTCATACATTCCATTCTAAAGATCTAGCTCTTCCTCTGTGGCAAGTGGAGTCTCAGTCTACTGACACCTGCCATGAAGAGAAGCACTGGTGTCTCAAAGACAGTCAAGAAACTTGGAAAACATGGCCATGCTCTCGTTCTCACAAAAGCTACTGGCTTCCCACTGGGCTCTGCTGCCACATGGCAAGTGGGATGGTTCAGCCCCCATCACTACGAGTAGTAATAATTACATTGAAATCAACTTGTCATGTTGGAAGTGTTCTCCAGGTCTTCTGGTGAGAACAGCTCCAGGTGGGAATGTTCTCCAAAGGAGGGACATCACTCCTAGTTCTCCATGTAACGTCCATGGACTACAGAGCTACCCTTGCGATGCAGGGAAGGGCCGTCTATTTAGACAAGACAGAAAAGTAGCAACACCTTTGGAACACAGACCCTTTGGCTACGTCTCATACACTTATTTTAGGAGCACAGGGCAAGAAGAGGTCTCTCTCCCAGCATGGTCCCTATTGGGGTGTTCACAACGCCAATAGCCACAATAGCCATTCACAGCCACACTGCAAGGTTGTAACCACACCCATAACTCCCATCTGGACTTCTAGTCTAAGGACGTTTAAGGCTGCAGGCTTGCTGGTCTGTCTGATGGTGAAACAACATTGCGAGAAGAGCAAAACCGTAGCCCTTCAGCTGACTCCTCCAGACTGTAGGTAAGCGTGTGTGCGGGCCCACAGAAAAAGGCAGTGAACATTCGAGTTGTGCACATACTACCTGTTCCTGCACACCACCCACACCCAGACACTAACCCAGATTTCACACCATGCTGTTGACTACCCGAAAGGCTTTTGTAACTGCAGTGTAGGAAGCACCCAAGCCCCCAACAGCCTGGCTGCTGGGGACCCTCCCTGTGCTCTACAGGTGGAAGTAGGAACGACTTGCCTTTTGTACAGGAGGTGGCAACAAACCCCTGCTGACGTGGTCTCAGGGGGACAGGACTGTATTTAGAGAGGGACATGATGTTTTAATACCGCGTCATTTGGGATGTCAGACCGTTCCAACATCAAGGTCTTGAATAATCATTAAGGGCTGCAGCAATTCCTGTTAACTTATGAAGTATCTGCACAGGCATTATGACCCCCAGGACATCACAGATACCGAACCAATGTAAATATAAAGAAAAGATCAGCTGAAGGAGCAAATGACTCCAAATGCTGTGCAAAATCTCTGTGCATAAATATATAAAATACACATAAAAAAGTACTCTGTCAGCTCTTTCCCCATATAACGTCTTTTAAATCCATTGGGCATCTTGTTCTGCCAGGCCAAGTTTGTGAATATGGAGGAAAGAACAAATGGCTTGTAGGGTCCTGCTTTGCAAAGAAGCTTCCTGGATTTCCAGTAATAAAGGATGTTAATGCATCGCTACATCAGACTGTGCCTTTCCACCAGACTCCAACTTTAGAAAGCAACCAAGCAAACAAAAGAGAAGCTAATTAAAGCTCATCTAACCTGATCCCAATCTGGCCACCTGCAGTGGGTTGACCAGCAAATTCAGAGCCGAAGAGGGGCCCCGGCCCACACTCACTACACGACACGGAGGGACCTTTTCTTTCGCCATTCAGACCACTCCTCCCCGGGTCTTTGCAGGTGCTGCTGAAGCTCTGCTCCTTCCACCGAGGGCAGCGGTCAACGCGCTCTGCTCAGCGTTTGCAGCGACTTTTGGACAAATCTTTCTCAACAAGAGAAACACTATCGCAACTAAGAGTCATGTATGTTCAGTAGACATATAAAGAAATAAATTATAGGAAACTTTTCCATAAAACCAAATCAGCAGAATGGTTTAGGTTAGATCATCTTTTTGTCTGGGAGACCAAATATCCCCAAGAGGCCCAAGACGATGACCTTGAACCTCGGTAAGAGAGAAGCAGGGGCACTGCCTCCCGGGGCCCTGGGGACAATACCTTCAGGGAGAACTGGTACATGGGATGGATGGTATGGAGGTCATTCATGGTGAAGTACAGCAGAGAGGCCCGTGCGGCGGCGGGCCTGTAGTGCTCTCTGGCCTCGTTAATCTTGGTTTCTGTCACCTTAGACTCCTGGACCTGGGAGGAAAACACGGAGCAAAATTACTGGGAAAACATCTTTGTGAATTCAACCCAGGGGAGGGATGACATCTGCTGCAAAGACGTCAGGCCAAGCACTGGGCAACCCACCTGCAACCACTGCAGGGATCAGCCTCTGACCTCTGAACCACAGTGCAGCCACGCTTGGGCCACCCGCTCCCAGAATCCCCCTTCATAGAATCATAGAATGGTTTAGGTTGGAAGGGACCTTAAAGATCATCTAGTTAGAGGTCTGCTTCTCTAGTCAACCCTTAACCTGTTATTGGTCCACCTACCCAAAGAAAAATGTCCAGCCAACATTTTCCTTTCTACGGAAGTGCTCCCTGCTCTATTTACGGCTATATGTATGCTTTCTTTAAGGCTCTATATATGCCCTGGGCAGGGACACCTCCCACCAGCCCAGGTTGCTCCAAGCCCTGTCCAACCTGGCCTTGAACACCTCGGGATGGGGCAGCCACAGCTTCTCTGGGCAACCTGTGCCAGGGGCTCACCACCCTCACAGTGAAAAATTTCTTCCTGATATCTAACCTAAATCTCTCCTCTTCCAGTTTGAAGCCATTCCCCCTCATCCTATCACTACATGCCCTCATAAAAAGTCCCTCTCCAGCTCTCCTGGAGCCCCTTTAGGGACTGGAAGGGGCTCTAAGGTCTCCCCAGAGCCTTCTCTTCTCCTGAATACCCCCAACTCTCTCAGCCTGTCCTCACAGCAGAGGGGCTCCAGCCCTCTCATCATCTTCGTGACCCTCCTCTGGACCCGCTCCAACAGCTCTGTGTCCTTCTTGTGCTAAGGACTCCAAAGCTGGATGCAGTACTCCAGGTGGGCTCTCATGAGAGCAGAGCAGAGGGGCAGAATCCCCTCCCTCACCCTGCTGGCCACGCTGCTGGGGATGCAGCCCAGGATGCGGTTGGCTTCCTCTGGCTTATTCTCCATTTAGCTGCATTTACCACCCCGATGCCCAAGCCTCTGTTTTTCCGAGCTCCCTCCAGGCTTCTCACCAGGATCCCCGCTCTTCACTCTCTGGGATTGTTTTTCTCATCAATGAGTTTATCCTGTTAATTGCCCCCCTCCTGCGCAGGTCATTAATAACACAGGGCTGAACAGACTTAGTGCTGCTCTCCAGGCAGCTTCCCCCAAGGCTGAAAACTGCTAATTTATAACAGCTATTTGCTGCCTTTCCTCACCAGCATTTAATACACCCCTACCTCGCTGGCCAGGTGTCTGCACAGCCGCTGTGACGGACATGGTGAAAATCCTTTTGGCAGATACATCACCCCATCATCATCGCAGTCCTGTTCGTCTTTCATTCCACTTCAGCAGCATCAAGTGACATCCTCCAGCCTCTTGGGGATTATTTTAGGCTCTGGCTATGTTCAGTGTCTCGCAAACACAGCCACACGCTGCCATGCCGGTGCTGATCCAGCTAGCTCAGCAAACCGCGTGATGGGGATGTGGCAGAAGAGGGCTCAGCATAGTTGTACAAGCCAGCAGGGCATGACACTGCCCCCCACTGAAACGCACGCCACTGGGTCTCCCTCTGCCAGGACCTGAGCTGGTGTGAGTGCGTCTGGCTGGAGCACATCAAACCTTCCCAGCGAAGCACAGACTGAGCCTTAACCTGTTGTGTGCAACCAACACATGTTGGGGTCTGTGGGATTAGCCTGTTTGCACACAGAATCATAGAGTGGTTTGGGTTGAAAGGGACCTTAAAGATCATCTGGTTCCAAGCCCCTCTGCCTGGGGAGGGGCGTCTGAAAGGGACGCCTTTCACTGGACCAGGTTGCAATCCACATGAGCAATGATGAACTGAGTCCCCCAAGGAGCAGCTTTGATGTCTACTGCAGAAACAAGCATCCACATGGGCCATGAATCACCTGTCTACATCAGATGAGTCCTCCTGGCAGCACCCATGTCTCTCCACTGGCTATAAAGGAAGCCCACAGTCTACCTTAGACTTAGGCAACTAACTTTTAGATATCCCATCCCCAAAACGATTAATAAATCCAGTAGGATAAAAGCCAGAGGTGGGGAAGACAGTTGCTATCCATAAATGGAGCAGGGAGGACTTCCATAGAAAGGAAAATGTTGGTTGAACATTTTTCTTTGGGCAGACAGACCAAGAACAGATTAAGGGTTGACTTGAGAAGCAGACCTCTAATGGGGCCCTGCGACAGCTTGTGGGTATCAAACCCATAAAACCCAGGCGCAAATTCCAAAATTCATCCCTGTTGCTGGCAGTGACCAGCTTTACAACCGCAACTTGTTTAGAAATTGAAGCACTTCAAGAACCCCTACTTCAAAAGGGAGATGCCAAGCTTGCCAGGTCAAAACATCCCTTCAACATCCCCTTTGGGGGTTCAAACAAAGCCTCCGTAGGGAGCTGAATGCGTCTGATGTACCATGAACGGCTAGCAAAAATAATTCCAGTTTTTAATGTGGTGTATCACTTAGTTCCTTGGTCACCGGGGCTACAGCACTGGGAAGAGAGAGGCAGTTCCAGCCCTGACTCCAGCACATGGGTAACTGGTCCAGGCAGCTTGGGTCAGTAGGCTGGAGGAGGACAAGCGTGGGCTGTGAAGATGGGAGGACTGCAGAGCAAAGCAGTTGAGAATGGTGCTGCAGGAGGCCTGTCACAATCCTGGCACGACAACCACACTTCTCAAGTTCCCTCCGTGGCAGGGGAAACCACCGTGCACTTAACTAAGCCCACCTAGCCCGCAAGGCGAACTACGCAGGTGGCACTGCTGACGCTGCACAGCTAATACAAACACTGATTTATACTCTAAGGAATGGAAAGGTATGAAATACCCAAGTTCTCGCAAATTTACTCGAGATGGCAAACTCAACAAATTCCAGTCCCCGGTCAGTACTAAAATCCAGCTTAATTGAGGAAGTGTGATATATTCAGGATTACGCTGGAACAGTTTAAAGCTGCCTTGATACAGTGTGTAAATTTTATTGTTTTTACATTAGGCGCTGATGTTTTCTCTTGGTCTTAAATAGGCAATTTAACATACAAAAGCTGCAAAGAACTAAATAGCCTGAAGCTGTCCAAAATGGAGAGCACTTCAATTTATACCACTTTCTATTCTCTACTCAGCAGAAGGGCCAGAGATGGGTAAAGAAGTTACGTTCCACCTAGAAATCCTTGAAGATAACATCACACACATGCTTTTCTCTAGGCTATCGCTGTCTTTGTACCTTCTCTTCAATTTCTGCAGCTGTCTGTTTAGTGATCTCCAAGTTCTCCACCAACGCTGTGTCTCCCAGGAAGTTCCCAGATGCTGATGACAGCCGGGAGAGCAAGTTGTCCTCTAACGTCTTCAAGGTGATTTTGAATCCATTTTGTTGCTTTGTGAGATCTGACTGCAAATAATAAATTCAGAGAGTTTTAGCCACAAAACACATTGTAAAGGAAGGATTAACCACCTTCACATGGGAACAGGCTTCTAACTGACAATTAGTCAGTCTAACTGACAATAGTCTGGTATTGCTTACTCCTGCTCTTTGCAACTCCTGGGCATGGGCAGAGCACTGGGGATCAGTCCATATCCAACAAGCCATCAACTCAGAGAAACTTTCAACAGCATAGAAAGCACCAGGAGAAATCAGCCCTTTCACCAGGAATGTATTAAAATGCTAGAAATGAATCAGGAGGAAAAGACATTCTCCCCTGTCCTGGTTCCAGCAGGGATGGGGTTAATTTCCCCAAGGAGCTGGCAGGGGACACAGGTATTCCATCCCCTGTGAGCCATGCCCGGGCTATGGGGGCAGCTGCCGGGGGAGGGGGCAGGAGGTTGCGGCTCGGAGGGGTGGGCCGGTCCGGGTCTGGTCGGTGAGCGGNAGGCGCAGCTTGGAGGGGGGGGACCATCCAGGTCTGGTCGGTGACCGGTGGTACTGAAATCGCGCTTGTATATTCTTTTATCGATGTTATTGTTATTGTTCTTCTCTTTGCTGTTCTGTTAAACTGCCTTTATCTCAACCCACGAGGTTTGCCTTTTTCTTCCGATTTTCCCCACGGCTGTGGGGAGTGAGCGAGCGGCCGCGTGGTTCTTTGTTGCCGGCTGAGGCCAAACCACGACAGCCCTCCACCTGAAACATATATGCTGCATCTCCGTCTTCGAAATATCTATTTATTTGGCTCAAGTCAGCCTGGATAGTCCCTGCTGCTTCTCACCCCTCCTGGGGAACCTCTGCACTTGCCACCACACACAAACACCAGTCACACCAGCAACAAGGACCACAGGGATAACGCCTGATGGCAAAAACAACAGCAAGGTCGCTTGGGTCCAGAGATGAGCTCAACGCATCTCAGGATCAGGACGGAGGGCAACGTCACAGTCTCACTTGATTGCTGCTCCCGTTTGTATTCTGGCCTCGAGATCACACTGGGACCAGTGGCTTACTGTGTTAGGAGCTGTACACACACAGACAAAGTCCCCCCGCCAAAGGATTTGCAAACTCAGCACAAAGACAGTCAAGCAGATACAGACCAGTAACAACCATCTCGCCTCAAGGGCCGATCTTCTGAATTATAGTGCCAATTCTTCCAATTTCTGTGAAAGGCCCCCTCCGTTCTCCCCTGACACTTGTTCCATTTTCCTCTCTTCTGCAGAAATACCAGTCATTAACGCTGTTCATGGTGGAAACAAAGACTCTCATCTGGCTCCTTTCTGAACGGATCCTCCAGAATAGGCTTTCTCCCATGAAATGCGATTGCCCTATTCTATGTGTTTGCTCGGGGAAACGGCATCTTTTCTGGATTTCAGGTATATTACATTATTCCACTATATGGTCCTATTGTGAACACCTATTTTTAGAGTTATCACAGAAAACATCCGGTGGGAAAGCTGTGCACCCGATTTGGATGCTGCTAAGACAAAAGCCTGGTGACTATTCTCTACACAAATGAAGTCAATCGGCTAAACCCCTGGTACATGAAACACTATTGCGTGACACACCGTTTTAAATCCTCGGACTGTGTTTAAGTGACACAACCAAGAAATTCAAGAAACTTGCCAAAGAGTGTTTTATAGCCCTGCAAAAAATCGCCAGCTCCATGAAGCAGCAGATGTGGGGCATATGGAATTGAGACAAGTTCTGGGCCACGACAACTGGCACACAGCACATTCAGTGACGCAAGCCACATGATTTAATGCTCCAAAGGCAGTTTTTGGAAAACATACCCACACCTTCTAACCATCTACGGGGTCTGGAAGAGCCCCAGAAACGGGAAAGGTGACCCCATGTCTCTTCCCCTTCCACAACACAGAAGGGAGCCAACGGCATTTGCTCTGTTGTCAGAGGTTTTCAAGCAGATCAACGGACTCTTCCATTAATAAGTCATCTTTCAATATTTGGGCTGAAATTTCATATACTCGCTGCACACACACTCATTCCATGTTAAAGTCAACCCAAGTACTCAGCAGAGCGTGCGCCGAAGCATGCCTTTTATTGGTATTTCAGCTCTAAACGGCTGGGTTTAGGGGCCTGTTCTGCAGGCATTACACACAGGAGTTTGCCCACGGTGCTAAATATTTTACAAGTCTTGAAACAGAAAACTAACATGGCTAATTTTGTGCATTCCTGTCATTCAAGCATAGCATGCCTTGAAAAATGACATTTTGCAAGTTATTATTCCAGACCATGGGCTGTAAGCCCTGGAGTTATTAATGAGGATGTGTGTGATTTTTGCTCCAATAGCTTGTAATCACCATGCAATTTTTGAAACGCACCCTTAGAAGTGTACACAATGCTATATTCCCCACAACAGCCTGCATCTGTTGCAGCTTTATCATGCTATTGTTTTCGGCAGTAGCAAGGTCATCATTTCTTATTTCTGCGGTGGAGCTCATTAGCTGTTATTTCACAGTTGATATATAACAGGTTACTCTGAAAGCCTTCACAATTTTGTTCCATGAAAAAGAAAAAAAAAAAAGTTCACCAAAGCTACAGGCCAGTTTTGCAGGATTCGCTGCCAGCCCCTTCCCAGCTCAGCCACAGAAGCCGCCTTCCTGTCCTCCCCCTTTCTGCCAGTTTTATTGTATTATTTTAACATCGCAAACAAGAGAAAAAAAAAATTCCCTGTACTTTCAATCCACTCCTGCACAGAACCTTCCTTCCTGAAGGACCTCAACACTGTCCATCACAGCCCAAATGTGCACGCAATTTCACATGCACTTTACCTACTGATTCACAGAATCACAGAATGGTTTGGGTTGGAAGGCACCTTCAAGACCATCCAGTGCCACCCCCCTGCCCTGGGCAGGGACATCTCCCCCCAGACCAGGTTGCTCCAAGCCCCGTCCAACCTGGCCTTGAACACCTCCAGGGATGGGGCAGCCACAGCTTCTCGGGGCAACCTGTGCCAGGGGCTCACCACCGGAAAGAAAATTACATCCCCCACCAACCTGTATGTGCTTCGTGCTTTCTGAAGGGAGCCTACAGCCCCCCATGCCCCCCACCAGTGGCAAAGAGTGCCTGGGGACGTCTTCCCCTGGTCCAGTGCTCAACCTCCTTCCACAACACACCCGCCCTGAAGAAGCAGGGCCTTCAAAAGATGCCACCCCTAATTCTCAGAATTTTCACTGTTTTCTAGTGCCCGGTTCCGTTACAGCATGGGGGGGACGTGCTGCCGATTGCAAATTATTCATTTTCAGAGCCTAATTGTGGCTTTGTACACTGCATGGGATAGTGAATTTGTCTTTCTCATCGTGACAGCAACCACTAACAGCGATGGTGCTGAGGCTAAGAGGAACGGTCCTTAAAGTAACAGCAGTTAACGACGCCGCTCTGCTAATGGCAGTCATCCCCCCCCAAGCCCCTGGCGTGATGCTCCGTGCAGGAACAGGGCCGTTTGCGGCATTTGTGAGCCGGAGCTGAGCGCGTGCTGGGGGGGCCCATCAAGAGGCTTTGGGTCTCTTGCAGCCCCACCGAGACAGCCACGGCATCACTTCATTATGTATTTTTGATGCCCTCTTTTGGCTCGTTAGCACATGAGCCTGGTTAAAACTAAACGCATCATTACGGCTGCACAGCTAACGTACTTTAGAAGCTCATTAAATGAAAAGATTATTACAAAACTGGCCTGGCCTGACTGAACACAAGCAGTAAATTTGTTCCCACTCTCAGTAAATATTTAGTATTATACATATTAGTTACATTGTTAAATGCGCCAGTAGAACAAAGGATTTTCTTTCAAAAATTATCTTGAAACTGAAGCCATAGTTATTAAAAAAGAGAGAGACAGAGAACGTTTCAGCTTGTTACAAACAAGTGGGAGGAAAACCGAGTACAGAAACATTTCATTACCAGCCTCACAATACTTAGAGTGGGAATCTTATCCCATAAATGCCTAAAATAAAGTGAGATTTATCCTCCCTCCAAAATTAAACCTGTGAAGTCCAGAAAAAAATGATACAATGAGAATCTCCATTTCCATTTCCAAGAGGAGTAGGAAAAGAAAGAGATTCTAATGCAAACTTTTGGAGAAAAAAATTGAAGTAGCAAGTGTTCCCAAAAAGTACAAAGTGTTCCCAAAATACCAAGAAAACAAAAACCCGAAGAAAAAAAAATTCCTCAATGTTTGTCATTCAAGGGAATTCTCCTGATTTTATGACGAGCTCAGCAACCTCTGCAACCTTGTATGTGAAATGCTATTTATTTTAAACTACAATAATAATCATAATGATAATAATCATGATGATAATGATAGTAATAGTAATGATAACGATAGTGATGATGATGATGATGATGATGATGATGATAACAACAACAATATTTGCTGTTGTTGTTGTTAAATTTGATTGTTATTATTTATACTTGCTCCCAGCGTAAACTCCCAGCTACTGACCTTGAGCTCTTCCAGGTCCGGCCTCTCCATGTTGACCACCGCCGCCAGCAGCTGGTCCTCCAAGCCGTCCCGCGTGACGGTGAAGTTGATGAGGGTGCACTGTGCCTGCAGCTCAGGTGGGAAATGGGGGTTTGCCAGCTTGGTGTGGAGGATGAGACGGAAGGCGGGGTTGAAGTCACACTCCTTGTCCCCAATCTTAATGCACCTGCAATTAGAGCAAAAGGAGTATGAGCGCATGTCTCCTGCAGGACATTTCACCCAAAGACAAATGGTGGTACCAGCCAACGGCATCTCCCAGTGCGGGACTTTGCACTCTTCACACAGCAATCACTATTAAAGCAAAAAGAATTTACAATTGGACACACCTGGATCAGTTCTGATTTAGGATAAAACCCCCGGGCAATTGCCCCTGAATTTTGGATCCTATTTGAGAAGGTTCACGGTTCCCTGCAGCAGGAGGGCCAGCTCAACCACAAACCCTCCTTTGCTTTTTATAGAGGCTGTATTCTCTAAAGTTGGTGCCACGTGGAGGAAAAGCCTCCCAGCATTGAGATTTTAATTAGCCACAGCTAAAATTGCCTACTCCGTTAGCTGAGATGAGGCCAACTCTGCGCTTGTGCTGAGTCTGAGCAGTGACCCAGGTTCGGCGAGCGGCTGGCTGCCATTCCCGGGAGGTAACACCGCTCAGGAAAACCCCGTTTTCTCCTGGTCTGCACTTCTGACATCAAGCCTAAAACCCACAGAGATCTCAGGAATCAGCCTCCTAAGTTTAACAAAGCCCACGGGAACCAGAGGAAAAGAGAAACTGGAGACGCTTTCAGGGCCGCGGCTGGACTGTTACGGGAACAGCGGTATTATCATGGGAATTTGAATACGCTTTCCAGTCAAACGGCAGCTCTCCAGGTGTCCTCCTGGCCACCCCGATTGCTTTTACAGCAGTGAAACTGAGGCAGACAGAGCTCACACAGCACACACAGCTCACAGCAGCACCCAGAAGTATCACCGAGAGCCCCAATTTCAAAAAAAACCCTTCTTGCTCCAGGACTACCAGCATCCGCGGGGTCTGGGCTCGTATCCTGGAAAACACAAACCCCACGGACTTATTTGATTTATGATTCATTTTCCCTTTCTTAGGAGACATGTGATCTCACAGGGAACTTTGAGAGCAGAGACACACAGTCCCAAAAGGGGATGACTGGGCTGTTCCACCGCAGGGGGGCTCAGGAGTCACCCCACCTCTGCCATACCCCCATCTCCACTTTGAAACATTTCTCTCCCCTTCACCAGGGACAGTCATTCCCTCTGCAACGATCCTTCCCCGCCGTCCTGCAGCTGAACCCACAGCCCGGCACCTTTCTCAGGATGTTTTCCCCTGCAAACTTTCCAGCTCTTCCCAGCAGTTTACATCGTCCGAGGATATTTTAGGCAAGTAAGGAAACAATCCTCAAGGAACCTCAGGAATGTGAAAGGCAGAGCTTCACAGGCTTTTTTGTTATTTACTGCCCAAAGCCAAGAGCGAGGCACAGAGGTCAGCCCATACCAGGCTCCTGCCAGCAGCAGAGACTTTTAAAAGCCGGAACAACGTGTGTCCTTCTAAAGGCCGACAACTCCACTCAGCGAGAGCCAGCGAAACAACATCAAAAGAGTCC
Source organism: Ibidorhyncha struthersii (assembly GCA_013398815.1). Classification (NCBI taxonomy): domain Eukaryota; kingdom Metazoa; phylum Chordata; class Aves; order Charadriiformes; family Charadriidae; genus Ibidorhyncha; species Ibidorhyncha struthersii. Next base: position 95,054 of record VZSZ01005041.1, on the reverse strand, counting down.
CTGAATCAAGTTCAGTGCTGAGCTCAAGGTTTGGTTGCCATTATTTGAGCACACACTAAAAATGAGCTTATTTTACTTTACATACAGGAAGAAGGAAAAAGTGAAGTCGCTTGCTGCCCCTCTTGCTGCCCTCCTCTCAGCTGGAGGGTGACCAGCAGCTGCCATGAAGAACTTGACCTCATTAAGAAACACTTATATATTCTTAATGCTTAAACCCGCAGCTGTATCCCTAAGCGGTGCGCCGTGTTTGCTAAAACCCAAGGTTACTTTTTCTTCACAACAGCAATAGCTATTTTGGTCATCATTCAGTGTCAGGATAGCCAATTACAGACACCAAGGTCACTCTACAAAAGGAGAATTACAGGGCTCTCTTTTACATGAGGTTTGAATGACACTGTCCAACAAAACGAAAAATGTAGGTTTATTTCAAAGCCCTCCTATGACTGAATTGCCTGTGATCGCCTGATTTGAAACGTCCTCACTTCTGAGGGCAGGATGTTAGTGCTGCTGGGTACAAACACCCACAATCTGAGGTCAGGAACAGAAAGCGCAGCAGCACCGAGAACCCGCTCCCACACGCCACTGTCTTCCCCAAAGCTCACCTTCCTCTCTTGATTGTTTCTCGCCCCAGTAACGGCCCCAAAACTGGATCCACGGATTCCTCCAGGTTTTCAATCAAAACCAGTTCTCCTGCAGCCAGGGCTCGTTCCATCGTGTCCAAATACCTGTGGGAGACAGTGTTGGTACCCGCTGCAGCAAGGCTGGGCATGATGGATGTGAGGGGGACCGAGGAGTGCTCCACACTGCGATGGCAGCTACACACGTGCCAGCAGTTGCGAGAGAGAAAGAGGGCTAAGATGGTGTCAACATACGGTGCAGAAAGTGGCAGCGGCAGAGTCTTGGCTGTTCAACAGAGAGAATCAGGTCTCAGACCTCCCGAGGACAAGCAACAATAACCGTGTGTTCTTTCCCAAGAAAAGAGCATAAGCATCAGTGAAGAGACATGGGACAGCTTGGGGTTGTTTTTAGCCAATACTTCGTTTGCCCAGGCCCCACCGGTGCAGTTAATCTTGCACAAAAGCACAGCAGAAGAGCAGGTTTCAGCTCAGTTCCGCCCAGGGTTCAGGGTGACGCTTAGGACAGGAGGGAACTGGGCCCCTCTGTTGGGCCCCTCTGCATCCCCATCCTGGCTGTGGGATGCTCTGCATTGGGATGCTTTATGGCGGGGAGGGCAGGGTCAAGCGCTTGCGCTCTGTCCTCAGGGCTGCTCTGCACTTCACACAAGTTCTGCGCAAAGAGGAGAGAAGAGCGCTGGGCAGGCGGTGAGGATGCTCTCCAGGTGCCCTCACACCATCAGCGTTGCACTGAATCACTCCAAATAATTCCACCGGCTAAAATTTAGGTTCCTCGTCTAAGCTAGAGAGTTTGGGACCTCAAGAGGTGGTAGAACGATCTACGACAAGAAGTTGAGTGACCTTTAAGCCTGACCTTTAAAGGAATACGTTGGCACAATACAAACCCCAACCTTAACCAGCAGCCCCCATTTTTCTGAGCCCAGGAATATTTTATACAAAGAAACAGCTGGAAAAAATGACAGCAGCTGACCCCGAAGCTGCTGAAATGGCCCTCACCAGAAGGAGATAAAGGTGTGGGTTTAAACCTCTTGAAGCAGTTGGAAGGAAAGCAGCACCATTTCCCAGATGATCATAGAATCATAGAATTGTTGAGGTTGGAAGGGACCTTTAAGATCATCAAGTCCAACCATTAACCTAACCTGACAAAAACCACTTCTAAACCATATCGCCAAGTACCACGTCTACCATTTTTTAAACACCTCCAGGGACGGCGAATCCACCACCTCCCTGGGCAGCCTATTCCAATGTTGGATAACCTTTTCAGTGAAAAAAATTTTCCTAATATCCAATCTAAACCCCTCATGGTGCAACTGGAACCCATTTCCTTTTGTCCTGTCGCCTGTTACTCGAGAGAAGAGACCAACCCCCCCTCACTACACCCTCCTTTCAGGGAGCTGTAGAGAGGCATAAAGTCTCCCCTCAACCTCCACTTCTCCAGGCTGAACACCCCCAGTTCCCTCAGTCGTTCCTCATCAGACTTGTCCCCCAGACCCCTCACCAGCTCCGTTGCCCTTCTCTGGCCACGCAATGTCTGTCTTGTCGTGATGGGCCCAGAACTGAACACAGTACTTGAGGTGGGGTCTCACCAGTGCCGAGTACAGGGGGATGATCACTTCCCCCTGCTCACCACACTATTCCTGATACAAGCCAGGATGCCGTTGGCCTTCTCGGCCACCTGGGCACACTGCCGGCTCATATTCAGCCGGCTGTCATCAAACACCCCCAGGGCCTTTTCCCTCGGGCAGCTTTCCAGTGACTCCTCCCCAAGCCTTTAGTGCTGCGTATGAATGTTACAGGGTCTGTTCCTCTCCTGCCATCCTGGAGGTTTGGATTTAGGTGCCCCTGTGGGATCCTTACTTTTCCACAGATTGCTTTGAATAACTGCAAGGCACAGTGACCAGGCTGTCCAGGAAACAGAAATTTGATCTAATGGAAAATGAGCTGTATTTTCATCCCACACGAGATCAAACATAATAAATTCTTGTTATTTTCTACAAGGAAAGCAGAGGAGGCACCAGCAAAACAACTTGGACAAGCCCAAGACATCTCCAAATCTACATGAATTTGCAAGCACTGAGCTTGGGTCACTCTCACCTATTGCCAGTGCTTTGCTCTGTATTAAAAAAAACAATCTCAGGGCTCCCACCCAAGCAGGGATTTGACTCTGCGTCTGCTCCATCCCAGCTGGGACTCCTCCCTAGTGGGCAGAAATAGGTGCAAACTGAGACAGCAGAATACTGGCCTGTCCACTGACCGGAGATAAGAGCCAAGAGTGGAAAAGCCTCCCCATAAAAGGTTTAGGCAGCTCAATGCAGGGGTGCTGCAATGAGAGCCTCCCCGCTGGCGCCGTGGTAGGAGAAGAGTTAGCCCAGCTGGTTTACAGGGCACGGTGACCCTCACGGCAGCTTCACCTGCCGTGCCCAGACCCTCTCTCTTCTTCCCAAGACGTGGGAAGCCCTATTCACCCTCCTGGGTGAAACTGAGTCGGGACACGACACCTAAGAGAAGCCCGATGGAGGATGCCGTAGTCCTACACGTAGCTCAGCCTCCAGCATGTAGCACTCTCCATTCTGTTTCAGAGGAGTTTCTATGGTAACTGAGCCAAGCACTAAACAGACCCTCTATTTAATGAGAAATCTCTATCATTTTGGTAATGAATAAGCAGCTAACGTGCAAATACATTTGAGGGTTTTCCTCAGTGTAATTGGCTCAGATGGCTGCAGTTAAACATACGCTGCTCATCAAAACCGACAGGCAGATAACCGCTAAAAGGTATCATTATGCAATGAGGCTGATGTTTACCCCTTCTGCCCAATTCGGATCACTCGGAGGTCTTCACCATACTTGGTTTTGATCCATTTGATACCCTGCAGCTGGGGATCCACCATGAGGGGCCAGCGCTCGCAGCTGGTGAGGATGGTGGCATTTTCGGTGGACATTCGATCGGCCGGCAGGCCCTCATTCTGCCAAGCTGCTACGTCAGCATCATCTGTCAGCATGGTCAGAGGATCGAGGGACGGAGTTACAGGGATGGGCACCTGCAAGGAAAGGAGAAATGCTTTGAAGCTTGTTGGCAGAAACCAGCACGTGTGACTTGTGACCTACACCAGTGTCGAGCAAGGAAAATATTTCAGGAAAAGTTAGCTTAATTAAAAACCTCTAGGTCATATTTATCAGTGTTTTCCCATTCTACAGGACAGTTTTGATCTGCTATTAAGTGTTTCCTAATCCTGTCGTGAACGAACGCAAATTAAGCAAACATCCCAAAGATTTTTGCCTGCAGAGCCCTAAGCACCTCAAACCCCAGCTCAGCCACGCAGGTTCGGATCACGCTCTGCCGCGTACGAGCTCTCCGAGATGACAGCTCGGGAGAATACCACTCACACCCTTGGAAGCCTGCTGTTGTGTTGCAAAACAGCATTAGCAGTTCCAGAAACACTTCTCTGACATGGGAGGCCACTTCTGGGTGTGACAACCAGAAAGCGATCCGTGCCAGTTATCTGAACAAAATGCGTCTTTAATTTTCCATTAGGAAAACAGGAACTTACTTGAAATTTCTAAACACAGCGTCAGGCCATCTTTGGAACAACATTGCCTTTCTTAATGAAATTTTTGGCTTCGTATCAAAAAATATGGAACGATTTTTTTTCCTCTCTCATCTTAAGGAACTTGCTGATTTTCTAAGCGTTTTGATTTGGCCACCACTGCCCAGTTGTGACCTTATTTAAAAGCTCCTTGGCATTTCACCAGGATTTACAACATCCAGTTGTAAAAGCAAAATCCTGGAGGAGATCGAGCGCTTGCAATTACTGATGTATGAGAGGACCAGGTAAAAATTAGTGAATTATTAAACAAGTTTGAAGCACGACAGTCTCCATCTGGTCCACACGACAAGATCTGGCTGAAGCCAGCTGAGAGGCACGGCCAGCATGAACGGAGCTTGTGTCCAGCATGAAGAACCATCTGGAGTTTTTCCCCATCTACCGGAGAGTTGGCAGTGAGCTCTGCCTGCTCCAAGCCATCCCTTCTCCGTACCACCTCCCTCCTTCTAGGCCACCCCCGACTCCTGGTTAAACTGCACAGCACTGGCACTGGGCTCCACGCTTGGGTTGCTGCATCGGGGATTCTCCTCTGTGCCTGGAGGAATCGGGTCACTCGCATGGAGTGAGGACACCAAAACGTCTTCCCCAGAGAGGAGTAAATCAAGCGTGGCTACGTCCTGCTCCTCGACCCAACTCAATGGGGACACCCCTCATTTGGGGGATTCCCTTACTTGGAGGATCCCCTGTGGACATCAGAATTTATGGCCATGTTAATGCCAATAACAACAGCTTTTCAGAGGAATCAGGGCTTACTTTCAGCTGGTGCAAATATGGCTTCCAGATGCCATCCAGGAGGTCTTGACGGTATTTCTTGGTGAAGTAGCCCAGGTAGGAGACGAAGGCCGTGATCAGCAAGACATCGCCACACAAGGTGCTCTGTTGCTGTTTGAAGTCCTTCACAGCTTCAGCCCATCTCACATTCTCAGAGGCGAGTCCCCCAACCTACAATTCCCAAATCAAATTGATCATCACAGTGGTTCCTCAAGCAATATCTCAGGATCTGGCCATGTCCATACCTTGTCCCTGAGCTCAACTGCCATTTGCTAAACATTAAAACCCGGGGATGGGAAATATTCAATGGTTACTTTGCTATCTCTTCTGTCCCATTCAGTGAAAGTCCCAGCTGTCTGCTCCACAGCCCCTCTAAAATCATCAAGGGAGGATCCATCACTCCCCAGCAGGAATTCACATAAAGATACCTGCATAAGGATTTCTGAGGCAGCCCATCAGATGCTAATTGCCTTAATGCCACAGATTCACACCTCGTTACACCCTCTCTCACGCACAGCACTCCTCTCCAACAGCCACACTATTGCACACAATTTATTATTACCCCAGGTAGATGGGATTTTGATCACAATCCCCTTGGGTCTACCTTTTCCTTTCCCTTAAGGCTCTGTCCAGAAGACACTTCCTCATGGATGTTTTTCGTGAGCATCCAAAGCACAATCGAACTGGGGAGTTACCAGCTTTGAAGAGGGCACACCACCTCCTTGCAAAAGGAGATATCTCTACATGTGATGACAATGTCTTTGACCATCGGTACTTTTCAGGGTACCATTGGTCCCTCATTCCTGAAGTCTTGTAATTACAAAAGATATCCTGACCACCCCCACCACCCCCCCCCTTTTTTTTTTTTTTTTAAGGAGAAAACTTTAGCTCTATTAACTGAGAAACACAGATTGAGAATACAAATGGAATGCGTCCTCCAGGTTCACAAGCCAGAAAAACCCAAAACAGTTTTAAGTTGGCCTTATGGATTTGAGATCGAGAATGCCAAAGCTCATGGTCAAATTCACAATCAGTCTCCTGTTGTCCAGGTGCTCTGGAAACACCCATGTAATGTACGGATCCCCTCTACTCACAGGCTTCCGTTACAAGGGCCAACCGGCACTTTCTGTTTTCCTTCTTCAGTATACGTTCCACATGAGCTTAGGGTTATTTCTCATATTTCTCATTTTTATTAAAAATTTCTCTATATCCTTCTCTTTCGCAAATGTCCCCAGACAAGGTGTGCGGCAAATGTGACTAATACGACACAATCTCCTTCTTCCAGGTCACTGTTAAATAGGACCAGCTCTAACAGAAATCACTGTGACAAACCTTATGAACACCTTAAATAACTCCTTCCCCTAAACTGGGTTATTTTGCCATCTTAAACTGATATGCAGCATGCAGGTCCCCAGGATGGGAAGGCATCACCTTCAGATCCTCACTGAACTCCACCATCATGCGTTCCAACTTGAGCAAGTCCTATTTCTAGCAAAATCTTGCTGCCTTCTGAGGGTTACGAGACACCTAATTTCCAACATGAATTTACTCCTGCCCAGTTTATGCCATCAGTTCTCATGCAGTCACTGTCCTCCAGCTCAAGCAGTGCCCATTTCACCCTCATATGTACCCCCAGGTCCTTTTATAAACTGCCAGTATTTTCTAGGGAACGTGCTCTGCTTCACTAAGCAATAGAAGTGGATCTAGTTCCCCTCTGAAATCCACAACCACAGGAACAGCTCTACTGAGCCAGACCCAAGGTCCACTTCCTTCGGCAGCTTGTCTGCTGACAGCAGCCCTTAGCAGGTGACTTGGGAAGACCATACAAATGAGCACCAGGTAATAGCTCCTGACATAATCCCCCACCTTCCCACCACTGTGGGTTTAAGGACCTCCTGAAACAGAGCGTACATCTTTGTGCTTAATAGCCACCGATGATTTTTTTTTCTTCATGACCGAGTCTAAGCTGCCATGGATACCAACCAACCTCTTGGCATCTACAGCATCCTCTGGCCGGGAGATATCCAGTTTAGCTATGTTTTCTGTAAAAAAAGCAAATCCTTTTCTGTGCTGCCTGACCTTTTCAATTGCTGAAACCTGTGCGCACAGTGGAAAAGCAGCAAACAATTATGCTCGTGTCACCTCTTCCACACCACTCATGATTTCAAGCCCTTGATACCCCCTCTGCTGTCTCCTTTTGAGGTTGAAGAGCTTTAGCCTATTCAATAATTCCTCACACAGAAGCAGCCTTTTCATCGTCCTTGCAATCTTTATCTTTAATGAATGATGTAATCTTTATTATCCGGTTTCCTTTTATTGTTACCTTCCCTGCACCATTTCCCGTCTACTGCATCCTTTGAGGTACAGCAGAGGGGGCGGAGGTACAGCTGCACGTTCAAGATTTATTTAGAACGTATTTATATGGTGAGATTGTGATTTTTCTTTGTTCTGTCTTCTTTTCCTAATAAACCCTAACACTGAATTTCAGTTTGGGTTTTTGGTTTGTTGAAGGTTTTTTTTTGCCCCTGGGAGCACAGAGCTCACATACTCACAGAACTCTTAACTCCATCATTTCATTTCTGAATGATAATAACCAGCTTAGCATCACTTACAGGGTATCTAAAGTAAAACCTAATTTTTCCAATATACATTACTTCACATTTATCTCCCTGGCATTTCATACCTCCATTACTTGGTATCATTTTTACAATTCTTTATGGACAGTCTCCATCATTACTGTATTCCTGTTATTGAGAAACTGCGTGACCTGCTTACACACCATCTCATCCAGATCGTTTATGATTATTCTGATGAACAAGAGAACTAACGGACGCCTTCAATAATACCTCTGATGGCCTTTCTGCCTTGACAAATCCATCCCTTTGAATCAGCGAAAATTGCCTTCTGGACAGCCTGACTCCTGCCAGGAGCAGAGAGAGACACCACAGATCTTCTTTGCCCCATCCAGCCTCGGTGCTAACCTCAAACCTGTTCCAGCTGAGTCACTCGTTCATGAACACGAACCACCATCCCACTCGCAATGCCGCAGAGAATGTTTCCCCAGTGCTTTTTGCAGATCCCCGTGCATGCTGATGTCCCCTTAGCCTTGCTAGAAAGTGCACTCTCGAGGCGATCAGGACCACACCTGCCTTTCTTTGGGCTACACCATGTGTAGGGCAAAGCATGAACAAATGGATTCCAGTGCTCCTCACTGGTTGCTCCTGGTTTAGAGACAAACAACCTGTTATAAATCCATAGTTACATGTCTGCATATTGTATCACTGAATGTCATCTCATCCCTACGGTTCCCATATCCAGACCGTCCAGTTATTTCAACCGCGGTCATGCTTCCCCTTCATTTGTGGGAATTCCCATTGTTCTGTTCTCAGTCTTAGAGGTCTGTCTTATCACGCATACCCAGATTCACTACAGCGGAGGGATCCGGCAGTGTGAGATACACCTGCCCCATTCCTCCTCTGCTCCGGACGTTTGCTGGAGGCCAGCTGCAGCTGGACAGAGCCTGGTGTCGGCCCGCGTATCTGTTCTTACGTGATCTTACTTGTTGAAAAAGAAGCAAAGCTCTACTTTTAAGGTATCGGTTATTTTTAAGGATCATACCTAAATTACCCTTAATCTCAACCGCAGTAACAGTGCACAGAAGTCCCTTTCCTCCATCTTTCCTTTGGAGCTGTTATAGATGAACTACCTACAGGTCCCTCCTCCAGCCTCCCTGAGGTCAATTCTCATACTACTCCCATAGCCTCTAAGACCAAGAAGTGTTTACTGACCTGATTTTCATAATATTTGTAGACTCTCTACATACTCCTAATTAATTTTGTAAGGGGATTTTTTTTTAAACCACTTAGGTCCTGAGGGTCTTTTTTTCTCCTTTGCTTGGGTCACGCACTACTGTAAGTTTTAGTATCTTAGAGAAATCTCAGGTCTTTTCCATCCCACATCCTAGAATTCATCAGAATTCTTTTTATTTAACAAGTAGCAAATTAAAAGCCATCTCATTGGATTACTTTTAGCTCACTGATAACAAGGAATAGTGAACAATCATTCCCTATTCACCTTTTGCATATTATTCATAATTTTACAGGCTTCTGTCACGCCTATCCCTACACCATCTCTCTTCCAAAATGAAGAGGCCTCATCTATTTCCTCTCTTCACATATGGAAGCTGTTGTATACATCTTTGTACGTCTTCTAGGTTGCCTACAGCCTTCTGAGATGGGGTAACCCGGCTGTGCTCAGCACAAGATGTAGGCACACCACAGATCTGGATTGATACAATGATTGTTTAACTTCTGCTTCCTGATTTTTTTCCTACCCATTCGTAATACTCAATTTGCCTTTCTTCCTCCAGCCGAGTACTGCGCTGCTGGTTCTGAGAACTCTCTGCAAAGACTCCAAGAGCTCTTCTGTGAGTGATAATAGTGCAATTAGGACCATCAATGTAAATGTATGATTACAGTGCATTTTCCCTGCGTGCATTATTTTGCATTTGTCATCACTAAATTTCATCTGCTACATTAGCACATACCCACTCACAAATGCCACCCATTGGCCATCCTCCCTCTTCTGGTGCACAAACCCCTAGACATTCCCTGAACCCTGTCCCTTGGATCCTAAAGCATCTTTCCGAGGTCGTCTAAAGCTCACGAGATGGCAAACTAAAATTAAGGCACTGTAAAAGTTCAGCTTGCCTTCATCCCATGGTTCATCTGTCAACCCAAAGCAATGCTGCCTGTGTTCAGTTTGGTGTATTCTTCATACAGCCTCAAATGTGTTTATTCCACAGTCTGGGAACATATGTCTGCCCACAGCCACACAGGTGACCCATCTGGGATGTCAAATAAATTGCACATCAGGAAGGGCTGTCAGGATCTATGCCTAGATCACAGCCACAGGTGATGCAGAAGATGGTGTGCATTGCACAACAGTAAGTTGGGATGCAGGTAGTTCACACTGCAAAAGCAATCCATTTTTGACAGCAGGAGAAGCATGCTGTGTACTCTCTAACCGGGCCTTTGAAACCACCTCGTGGCACTGGCACTGACATCACTTGTTCTTGTCGGCTGTCGCAGTGGTGTCAGTGCTCCTTGCAGCAGCAGCTCTGGCCCGTGACCAGCCAAGAGGCACAGCGTGCCAAGGAACCCCATGGGGACTCAATTCAAGTCATTCCCAGGCCGTGAGGTGGGGAGGAGATGTAACCAACATGGCCTGGGACACGGTGTCCCCACTGCTCCAGCGTTTCTCTCTGTCTTATAGCAAGCATGGTAAGATCTCACGTCTAAATAAAAACTACTCGGAGTGAATGGATTCGCTATTAAACCACAGAACAAATGCTGCCACTCATATCCCAGCCGCAGGCAGAGACAGCCGATTTCCAGGGACTGAGCACTTCTCTCCTCCTCTCCCAACAAGCTGCATTGAACTCTAATAATTTCCTTCAGCAGAAATGGTGATAGGATGAGGGGTGATGGCTTCAAACTGGAAAAGGGGAGATTTAGATGAAATATTAGGAAGAAATTCTTGACTGTGACGGTGGTGAGACCCTGGCCCAGGTTGCCCCAAGAAGCTGTGGCTGCCCCATCCCTGGAGGTGTTCAAGGCCAGGTTGGACAGGGCTTGGAGCAACCTGGGCTGGGGGGAGGTGGCCCTGCCCAGGGCAGGGGGGTGGGACTAGATGGTCTTCAAGGTCCCTTCCAACCTAAACCATTCTGTGATTCTATGATTCTGTGAAATAACCCTGGCCTTGCCCAGACTTTTAACGCATCCCTGATCTTAATCATACAATTCTTCCACTGTTTTCCATGTGACTCACAGTAAGCAGATACCCCTGGTAATCGTGCATCACTGGGTGCTGCAGCCCCCCGGCAGCATGAGAAGCCAGAGTTCCCTTCCTCTCTCTGCAACTGGGCTGGCAAAAGCCACGGTCTCCCCCATTAAAGCCCCGAACAGGAGCCCAAGCGGGTTAATTCAGGGATTTCGGTTCCAGACACCAGTTTGAGCCACCAGCCTGTGCTCATCTCCCATGTGAAATGAAACAGAGAGGGGCTGGATTTAGTCTGGATGACTTTGCCCATCAGTGGCTAACACTGCCTGCAGGTCCCGAGGCTTAACTGACACCAGGAGCAGGATGGCACACGCCTGCAACTGTCTGTGTAACACGTTTCTGGCTGCGTTGCAAAAAGCTCCGTGCAAGTGGGAAGCTGGACCCCTCAGTGTGGCAGGAAGGGATGGAACCCTTCCAGCCAACTAATCACCACTTCGAGCCCCAGGATGGAAAGCTGAAGGGGACAGTCCCTCCATCCACGCTCTGGTCCCAAGACAACAGCCATGGAGGGTCTCTGCTGGCACTACTAAGGGGGCTCCTATGTCCTTCCATCATTTCCAGTGTTTTTCTGGCACAGTTGGGTAGGGTTCAGAGGGCTGGGAGGCAGGGAGCAGCAGAAAGATCATTTATGAGCCTATTTGCAGCATTCTGAGAGCTCCAAGCATCACTCAAATCTCTTTCAAAATCTTTGCCTTTGGAGATATGGCAGACACCGAACGGGACAGATATTTGTTTTTTTTCCCTTGTTTGCTGTTGCTTTCTTTTTTTAGATTGTACATTGTTTGGAGCCACAGGAGACTCAACAGTGGCTTGTGTGTTTGTGTGCACGTGTACATTCACCTCTCAGCAAGCCGAAGACAAAAACAGAATGCAAACAACCTCACTCCATCCTTCTTTGCTTTTCAGAAGCCCAGGGCTGACAGTGGCTTCCCCAAGCTCTCAGCCTCTTATCTATTACCAACGCTTGTGACTGACAGACTGAAAAATTTACCCAGTGCAAGTGAGGCCGATGATATTTCCCAGCTGGAGATCAATAAAAAACACACTGCTTTTTTTTCTAGTGGAATCCAGGGCATTGCCCAGCGCTCATCTTCCTCACTGTGGCAAAGGCAGTGCCAGTCGTATGCTGCTTCTGTTTCGTGTGATCCAAGATGCAGGAACAGAGATTTGCTTTCACCTGACTGCTTTTTCTCTAATGATGAAAGGAGACGGTGTTTCAGCCTGGGGGAGAGTACGTCCTGGCAGCAGCCGGGGGGCAGAAGATGACAACATTGTCAGACTATGGAGAAAAGCCGTCTCATGTATGCATATGGACAGATGCCGCTTGGGGAAGCTCTCCATGCTTTCAAATGCGGAGCAAAACCGCTCCCCAGCCTCCCTGGGCATCACCTCCACCAGCATTGGGGGACATGACTAATCACGGTCCCTGCTACAGCGATGCGCTGTATTTGAGCTGGCATCCAAACTCAATCTAAATGAAAATGGCTTAGAAACCTCAGCAAGGACTGGCAGGGCTGAAAAATAACAATCATATTCCAAGTAAAAAGCTTAAACCCTAGCCTTGTCCTTTTTCTGCCCCCAAAAATCAAATCACCCTCCGCCACCAAGTTCTCTTGATGTGCAGATCAGGCTGCACACTAACCCATCCTCCTTTTCATAGAATCATAGAATGGTTTAGGTTGGAAGGGACCTTGAAGACCATCTAGTCCCCCCCCCCTGCCCTGGGCAGGGCCACCTCCCCCCAGCCCAGGTTGCTCCAAGCCCTGTCCAACCTGGCCTTGAACACCTCCAGGGATGGGACAGACACAG
>VZSZ01005041.1:35740-80332 GCA_013398815.1 Ibidorhyncha struthersii | reverse complement strand
TCACTGAGTCCAGCCTGGGACTGCCCCAGTGCCAGCCAGTGTCGTGATTGTCATCCTGGGAGCTTGATACGGTTTTGTATATATTTCATTATTTTCTTTTTATTTTATTATTAATATTTCATTAAAGTAGTTTAGTTCCTTCTAAACTCATAAGTCTCTTTTTCCTCCCCTGCCTCTCTCTTCGAAGAGGGGTAGAGGGGAGCATCTGTCGGTCCCATCTGGGGTCCCCCACATCCCCAGTGAGATTTGGCCTAAACCACAACATTTTGTTTTACAGGGACAATTTTGTTCATATAGCTAAGTCAAAAAAAAACACAACGAACAAACCAAAATTCCACAACTTTTCCTTATCAGAATACCACAGTTGTACCTGAATGAAGATTCACGTTTTAAGCCAAAAATTCACATGCTAAGCACGCACTTTTAAGAAATCATGTTCTGTTTGTTACAGTGGTACCAATGGAGGTGAAATTAAGCTGTATTCAGTGTAAAGCATACACTTACACACACGCATATATTTATAAGAAAAGAACTGAAACCATCGTTTCTATGTTTCTTTTTCATGAAACATCATCTTCTTGTATTTCGTGGTTCCTGACTATTTCGTGAGCCACAATCTACCCCCACATCACATTTTAAACAGCATTTTTTTAGGCGGTGGAAAGACACAGGGAAATACTCACCCTGCAAAATCTCCCCAGAACGATAATCAACTCTTTCAAATGAAAAGCCACTTTCCCGTCTTAATTATGTGGAAGCATTCAGTGTGGTTTAACCTGAAGAACTTGAAAGCACAAAACTCCATCAGTGGTAGCATAAAAGAGATCTAAATCAGGATAGGAAGGGACTTATCTGCTCTTTGTCCCTCACCCCTTCTATCTGAGTACATCGCAGTCCCGACTGCATTTGTCTGCAAAGCAGTCCCTGTGCCACAGCGGTGCCGCGCTCCTGCTCTCCAAAGGAGGCACGCACAGATTAAAGAGGAAAAGGTTTTGGGTTTTTTTTGAAGTTTCCCAGTACCGAAGCATGCAGCAGGTGAACTGTGCAGTTCTCAGGAGCCCTTCGATGCCCCACTGAATGCCACCTTTTTCATGTGCCCATGAAAGCTCACCAAAATCCAAACAGCTCTGAAAACCCAGGCTAAAGCAATTTGCTGAAGGTCACCTAAGGTTTGAGCATATGAAACGGAGAACGGAGCACAACTCTCCCTGTACAACAGAAAAAGCTTAACCATTTGGCTATCGCTATCTTTATCAACGCATGCTATATTGGGATAGATATAAACAGACACTTTACAGACAAATTACAGCCCCACACAGCCAGGAGCTGGTAAAACAAGCAGAGGAACCTGCACCCAGCATCACTTCTAGAAATACCCTTGTATTCTGACTTAGCTGCCACCAGCCCCACCAGCAGAAGCAGCTTCAGCGAGACAGAGTGAGACTGACCTCCAGCCCTGAATACGCGCAGACAGGGCAGGACACTCTCCTGGAGATACAGGTGCAGCCTCTTGGAAAGAGTGATTGGAACACATCATCTCCACTGCTGCTGGGAGGAAGGGCAGCACATTGGCCAAGAAGGCCAATGGTCTCCTGGGGTGCATCAAGAAGAGTGTGGGCAGCAGGTCGAGGGGGGTCAGTCTCCCCCTCTGCTCTGCCCTGGGGAGGCCACACCTGGAGTATCGTGTCCAGTTCTGGGCTCCCCGGTTCAAGAAGGACAGGGAACTGCTGGAGAGGGTCCAGCGGGGGGCTGTGATCAAGGGACTGGAGCGTCTCTCTGCTGAGGAAAGGCTGAGAGCCCTGGGGCTGTCCAGCCTGGAGAAGAGAAGGCTGAGAGGGGATCTCATCAGTGCTTATCAATATCTGAAGGGCGAGTGGCACGAGGACGGGGCCAGACTCTTTTCAGTGGTGCCCAGCGACAGGACAAGGGGCAACGGGCACAAACTGGAACACGGAAAATTCCATGTGAACATGAGGAAAAACTCCTTTCCTTTGAGGGTGGCAGAGCACTGGCACAGGCTGCCCAGAGACGTGGTGGAGTCTCCCACTCTGGAGACATTCCAAACCCGCCTGGACCCCGTCCTGTACAACCTGCCATCCTGTGCAGGTGACCCTGCTCTGGCAGGGGGGTAGGAATGGATGATCTCCAGAAGTCCCTGCCAACCCCGTCCATTCTGTGATTTTGTGACTCACAGCAGCCTTTCTTTCAGTGCTGCTACAAAATTAGGCTGTGTGGCCATAACGAAAGGGCCTCGCGTGTCAGTGAGTTTTGCCAGGTCACAGGCAGGAGCCATGCGCCAAGCTCCATGCACATCCCACACCCAAAACAGGGCACGGCGGGCACTTCACACGCCAAGAGCTGGAGCATAAGCAGCATAGGAGTGCACTGCCTACATCTGTGCCCAGAGAAAAGGAGGCTGAGGGGAGACCTTCTCAATCTCTACAGCTCCCTGAAAGGACAGTGTAGTGAGGGGGGGGTCGGTCTCTTCTCACTAGTAAGAGGCGATAGGACAAGAGGAAACAGCCTCAAGTTGCGCCAGGGGAGGTTTAGATTAGAGATCAGGAAAAATTTCTTCATCAAAAGGGTTATTAAGGATTGGAACAGGCTGCCCAGGGCAGTGGTGGAGTCACCATCCCTGGAGGTCTTTTAAAACACTGGTAGACGTGGTGCTGAGGGATGTGGGTTAGTGGTGGGTTTGGCAGTGCTAGGTTAACGCTTGGACCTGATGATCCTTAAGGTCTCTTCCAACCATAACAACTCTATGATTCTAAGTCTGTACCTCTACTTGCATCTTCCCTGCAGCTCCAGCGAGTCAGGTGTCTCAAAAGCATAAAAAAATTGGGGCACCAAGACGACGTTGTTGGCGTGTGCTAGAGGGTGAGCTTGAGTCAGCAGAGCCAGCTGCTAGAACCAGCTCCAACCCCACCGCCTGCCAGGGTAGGGCTCAAGGATGGGATGCTCTCCCGCACCCCTGCTTCCATGCTTGGAGGAAGAACTGGCTCACTCCGAGCTAACGGCCAGCGCAGAAGCCAAAATACAAAGCGTTAAGGGCAACTGCAGCACTGGATGTGGGCCGGGGCTCCTGCTGACAGGACCGTGTGAACAGCAGCCGTTATCTCTCCGTCTCTTATCTGAGAAGCCGTGACAACGGCATTGCCCCCACAGAGGACTAGGAGGCTGCATATTTTGAAGATACAAGAGACTGCGATGCGTACCGATGGACTGATAATGGCAACACGCACTGCTTTTTCAGAGTTTTTCACCGATAACTTTTTGTCACTTAAAAACCTGCAAAGCCACTGGCATATTCCTGCCTTTCTTTTACAATATGATTTTTGAGTAATACAGTTTTGGCCCATCAGTATTCGATCACACATTTAAGCAACAAAAAGGAGATAAGAGCTGTGAAGAGAGAAGAGACGGTCTCTTTAAATATGAGCAGTGCCTACCCTGATGTATGAAAACAGCCAATGCAAAATCCTTTTCATTACGGAAACTTGCTGCGGTGCAGGAAATGTATTCCAAAAAAAAAATTAGAGGATGTAACATACTGCGCGCACATCTCAGCAGCACCTGATACCTCCCATTCATGCCATCGGAGTTGCATCTGCTGACACCTACCAGTCGATTTGCAAGAGAGATGGTACACGCTGTAGCTTCAGCTTCTTGCTGACATTTGAGTTTGTCTGAAGTGGCCTTCTCAAACTTGGCTGTGAGCTTCCCCAGGTTCTCATTGAGGCGCTGCATGTGAGGAAAAAAAAAAAAAAGGAGAAAATAACAGCATAATTTTAAGGAAAACCCTTCTCCAGAGCTGAAGCGCCCGACGGGCAGGGCTGGCTGAGCTCCTGCACAACGCAGGCTGCCCGGGTTGGCACCCAGGCGCAGCCCCCACACAGCGCTGGGCATCAGGAGCCAGCGTGGAGCAGCGATGTGCCGCACCACCAGTTTACATGCTTGTAACTCACATCCTTGGCAAAGGGCAGAGGCAAAGAACACACAAAGAGAATGTATTTGGACCTCTGCCCTGGCGTGAATTTCAATGAGGAAAGGGGGCCCTTGTGGCTGAGCACTGATGAGCGGTGCTATGGCTGAGCAATGAGCAGGGCAGCTAAGAAAACAGAATTTTGTATTTCCTGATGCTGCGGCCCCCTTGGCCCCAGTCCTTGAGGCTCTGCCGATGTACCAAGTTGTGCTCAGATCCCCAGGGGACTCCTTGAGCAGCGGGAGGAATGCCTGAACCATCTCCTAGTCACACCTCCCGCACCCTTTTTCTAGAAGGGAATATGACAAATAAATCAATAAAGTTGTTCCGCTCCTAAAGCTGCCTGAGCATGCGCCATGGGACACTCCTACAGAGGAGCCCACCCAGCGCTCGGCAGGACCATCTCCCGTGCAGGTGGGTAGCAAAGTGCTTCAGGACTGGGAAGGGGCAGAAGAGCCCAAACCACCCAGAGAAAAAGAAAAGGAGCCCTTTGCTTGGGCAGAGCTGCTCACGCTCTGGTGTAGAACAAACCAACGGCTCCCACGAGCCCTGAGAGCATTTCACTCCTGATAAGAGAAGCAGAAGTAATAATTGATTTTATCTGCACCCCATGCTAACTGCTTAAGGCTAAACTGCTTGTAAATCACTTGAACACTGAGCTACACACTAGAAACAAACCCGAAAATGAAAAAGGATTATATTAGGGATATCTGCAGCTCTCCAGGATACTGGAAAACGCAAAGCAGACTCTTCTTGACCTGCCTCGGAATTAATAACCCAACAAGTTTCTGTCTCTGCGCGTGTATGAATATATGTGCATACATACGCTCATCTATAAAACACCCCATCACACAGTGCTGTCTGATAAAGGAGTACGTGTGAGGTATGAAGAAGAGTTCATACCTGCCGTACCCCCCAGGCACGCTCTACAGCAACACGCAAACATACCTGTGTGCAGCTGTGAGTACACATCTTGTCTTTACACCCCCCACTCACCGGATTGCTAGCAATGTCATTTCCCAGGCAGACAAAGGAGAGGGAAAGGTACTTTGGATTTCTGACAATCAAAATAGTCTCATTTATTACTAAAAATGGGTATGTGACAGCTTGGGCCCAGCTGTGAGCAGGTATGAATCAGCCTCACGTCAGCGAAGCCATCCAAGACATCCCAGCTTGATAAGCAAGGATGTACCTCCACATCCACCCCCATGCCGAGCCGTGTATCATTACGCAGCTGCAGAGGGGAAAACTCACCTAAACCAGTCAGTTTTGCAAGTGCGCGCCAGTGGAGTACCAGTAATCCCCCCCAAGACTGTCATTTTCTTTAACAAAACCCCACGTCTTTAAAAAAAGCAGGAAAAAAAAAGAGAAAAAAAAGAAAAAATAAAAGCTCAGGCATTAAAAGATTTGGAAATGAGCAACATCAAAGGATGAAGAAAGTTCCCCAGCACTGTATTTCACATCTGAGAAGGGAAAATTAGAGGCTAAAGACCTCTCAATCCATCCCTGCTTCAGGTGCTGTGCCCACCCCCATTTCATCCACCGCAGGAAGGGGCTACTGCAGAGCGCCGGACAGTTTTGTATACCTTTAGTTAAAAAGCATAGTAAGCATTTTAAGAATAATAAGCCCTAGGAGGCATCAAAAGAGTTATGCCTTTTCTAACATGAAGATGTGCTAGTGGAAGAGATGAGTACTTGGACAAGCTGAGAAGGAGGGACTGTGCTGCCCCTCTCTAGGTGTGTACCTCGAAGCCAGTTATTTAAAGCCCGGCTTTTTTAATTGTCAGCCCAGCTGACAACACACCTTGGTTTGGATTTTGCACAAACTGTGGCATCAGTACGAAGATAAAGCCACAGATGGTCCTTCACCCACGAAGAGAGATGCCAGATCCACAACACCTGAAAAAAAGGCAGGTTTTGGAGCGCAAGCTCCAAAATAAGTCAGTATTTTTACTCATTTGTGAATATTTTTTATTTATTTTGACTTTATTGACTTTTTTTTTCCCACCTGGAGTACTGCCTCCAGCTCTGGTGGCACCAACAGCAGAAGGACACGGACCTGTTGGAGCAGGTCCAGAGGAGGCCCCGGAGATGCCGCGAGGGCTGGAGCCCCTCTGCTGGGAGGACAGGCGGAGAGAGTTGAGGGGTGTTCAGCCTGGAGAAGAGAAGGCTCCGGGGAGACCTCAGAGCCCCTTCCAGTATCTGAAGGGGCTACAGGAATCTTGGGGAGGGACTCTGGATCAGGGAGGGGAGCGATGGGACAAGGGGTGATGGTTTTAAACTGAAAGAGAGGAGATTTAGGTCAGATATTAGGTGGAAATGTTTTACACTGAGGTTGGTGAGACACTGGCCCAGGTTGCCCAGAGAGGTGGTGGATGCCCCATCCCTGGAAACATCGGAGGTCAGGTTGGACAGGGCTCTGAGCAACCCGGTCTAGATGAAGATGTCCCTGCTTATGGCAGGGGGTTGGACTAGATGGCCTTTAAAGGTCCCTTCCAACCCAAACCAGTCTATGGTTTCTAAGAGCTGGCTGGGTGGCTGCCTGCATCAGGAGGGACCTGGAGAATGGCGACACCGCGCTGCCGTCTGAGGAGTGGGCTGGCGGGGTCCACCCAGGCTGCTTTCCACACTTCGCTGTTAGCGGGTATTGGCTGGGGCACAGGGCAGGCAGAATATCAGTATGTCTTTTCACAGAGAGATAATTTTCCAAAGGAAAAAGAGAAAGGGTAGAAACTACTCTCTGTGGAAAGGCACTTTTAATCACACTGTAATTTCTTCTATTCAGTGACTTTTTTTTTTTTTAAAGTAGGAAAAATCTAAAAAAGGATGATGCACAAGCTATGCCGACAGGGAGCCGTGCAGTGTCGAATTATTAGACTCCTACTAGAGCGGTCTTCATCCTGGGAAACATGCCCATGGCCAGGGACTGTGTGGGGATGCCAGCCCGGCCCAGTTCTGCGCTACCAGCGCTCTCCATCAGCCTCCAGTTCCTCTTCCCCACTTCTGCGCAGCACACCGGGAACAGACTGGTTTGAGATAATGAGTTTTCTGAGGACCCATGAGTAGAGGTAAATTACATTTTAAAAATTGGGTAGGAATAATAAGAATTAACAATTTGCCTTCCTAACAATTATCAAACTGGAAAAGGGCAGATTTAGATTAGATATTAGGAAGAAATTTTTCACTCTGAGGGTGGTGAGCCCCTGGCGCAGGTTGCCCTGAGAAGCTGTGGCTGCCCCATCCCTGGAGGTGTTCAAGGCCAGGTTGGATGGGGCTTGGAGCAACCTGGGCTGGGGGGAGGTGTCCCTGCCCAGGGCAGGAGGGTGGGAACTAGGTGATCTTCAAGGTCCCTTCCAACCTAAACCATTCTGTGATTCTATAATTCTATTAGAGTGTAAGCAAGGCTGGAGAAGAACAGGTGAAATGTAGAAAGCAGCAATGAAAGGGACAGAGAAGACTACAATCTTTGTAGTCTTTGGATTCCCACCCCTAAAAACATACGAGTGCAGAGAAGAAGTTTTGTCCAAAGAGAAGGATCTTTCCCCAGGTGGTGACTTGCATGATGGGTCCCACCAAAGGGTAAGCAACTTACAGCAATTTTGGCCTTGATGCTGGCCAGCTTCTCCTGGGCGGCTGCCAGCTCCGCATTGGCTTTGCTCAGAGCCTGCCGCTTCGGCTCCACGTCGCAGTACACCTCGTGGAAGCGCACGATGTTTACCACCCAGGAGCAGAGGCCAGCCGCGGCGTAGGACTTGGTGGTCACAAATTCAGGTTTAAATTTGGGATCTTCTAAATAGGGCTGAAGAGCTTTGAGGCAGTTCTCGTGGATGTTCTCCTTGTCGAACTTGATCAAGGAGTCCAGGAAGCCATCCACCCTTGCCATGGCGGCTTTCGCTGCTTTCCAGCTCCTGTCCTTGGGAATTTTTCCTCCTGGGGCCATCAGCACCATCACAGCTGCGGTGACATTGCTGACAGCTGAAGGTGGTGACCCAAAGGACCTCAGCTCCGTCAGATTCTTCTGAAATGGGGAAAACGAGGTGGTTAGACAAAAATTAATGGGCTTTCTTGTTACTTTGCCACTAATAGAGTCAGGCTCCCGAGCTATCAATCTGATAAATTGGGTTTCTCTTAGCCCGAACGTTGCTGCCTTTAAATCACCGCCATGCACGTTTACGGCACGTGTGGTCAACCCCTGCACCCAGCTCCTCCCACCCCACCTGGGACCCGCACAGCGCAGCGTTCCTCCCCAGACTCCCACCCTTTCCCTGCTGCCCGGGGGAGCAGGAGGTTTTCTTCCCTCTCAGATGATCAGGATAAGGAAAAGGAAAAATTTCCAAATAATAACCTCGCTAAATAGCCCCCAGGCCCTCTAAGACTGCCGAGCAGAGCTATCCTTCATGCTCAGCTACTCCCTGTGCCAGACACCCATGTGTTAAGGTCTTGTTGAGTTATTTGTGTGCACCCATGTTTCCATGGGGCCACCCCCCAGCCCAAATTTAGGCACTGACACCAAAGCACCTTCAGCTGGAGAGCCGTCACTGGGGTGAGCAGGCAGCCCCCTCCGGGAATCAGCTAATCTCGAGGGACACCCTCATCCAAGGGGGAGTGCCCATCTCCTCCACTGCCAACGCAGGCGGCTTTAGCAAGTCCCTAATATTAAGTGGGACGAACGCTAACCTAAGTAAAAAACGCTGAATTGCGGGGAAAGCAGGCGTTTCCTAACATGCAACTGCGACAACATCGCGATGCTGGGGGTTTGATCTGCTGACACCAAAACGCCTCTCTCCACGCACACGTGCGTTCGCTTTTGCATAAGAAAAAACAGCGCAGTAATCAGCTGCTCTCAGATGACACGCTGTCGTCAAAACGAGGGTAAAGGGCTGTTTCAACACCAGTTTAATAAAAAATCTATGAACTTCTGTCAGTTCCTGTTTCCATCAGTTTTGAATACCTTTTAATCTATATTCTCTGATATTTTGCAGCTATCAGTTTCTGTCTATGGAAGCAAGGTGGAATAGTCTGGTACCTCTGACTATCCACTTTCAGGATAAAGGCATCTGCTATGAAACTGTTCCTAAATGTGTCTTTGCTTGCTTTTAGCTTTTGTTAATAACCAAGCTGACAGAGACAGACTCCTGGGAGCTGTCTGCATTTCCAGTGTGAAACATCTCTAATTAACATGCCCAATGACATGGAGCCAAGCATGAGCCCAGACGAGCGCTCCAACATGCCCTCCTCCATCCCCAGCGACCTGCTCAGCCGGGCCGGAGCAGCATGCATGGCGTGGGCTCTCCCACATGCCGGGGGCTGGTGCCTGGGAGGGCCCTGGTGGAGCAGCCTGTGTTGCACAGCCTGCATCTCCATGGAAATGGGATGCTGAGCTGGTACTGCTGCTTTTTCCCCTAGGAGGTGAGCTCTTCCACGACATGATGGGAACACTGACAGTGCTACGCTGAACGGGAAGTGGGATGAGGCTGTCCTGGCCAGGAGAGGGAGGAAGACTTGGGCAGCATGGGTGGATGGTTTCCTTCCATACTACGAGAGTCTCTGGCACCACGGGAAGAGGAGAAGCCAGGTCCACAGTGACTGGCACACTGACAAACTTGGGTACCAGCTAAGAGGAGCTCTGCCCCTTTCCCTGCTGGCATCAATCGGTTGCATTCTAACAATTCACTCCGAATTCTTCTATCTGCACACCAGGGTATCCCTGGGATGGAAACCGGACAGGACACTGACACCGAGTGCCACCTGCCTCAGGAACACTGGCCACTAAGGCATCCTTGAATGTCTTTAGACCATCTCCAGGGCATATTCCTTGCAGGCAGTTGCACAGAAAGTTCACTGCTGTTTGTACTGTCACTGTCTTCTGCTCGCTGTAACCTGTGCGGAGGATGGTGCACTGGCCAAGCACCATCCTCCTTTCCAAGGGGGCACATGCTGCTCAGCCACCTCCGCAGGAGAGCCGCTGCCACCTCTTGGAAAGTGCTTTGTGCCAAGCAGAGACCCATGGCAGGGGAAGGTAGTCCCAGAGACCATGTGCCTTGATCTCCCCCTTCCCCTCTCCCCAAAATGAGATGAGGATGCCAAAGCATCAGATGTGCTGAGCCCCACATCCTGCAATCCTTAGGGCGCAGGGAACGCAGATGCTGCCAAAGAGCCCAGGCACCCTCACAGGGCAAGCTGACAAACTGCACTGAGAGAGGTAAAATGGCATTTAGCTCTCTAAAATCTGATTTCCCAAGTTTTCAAACTCACTATCACATCTGGATTTGCATCTTTTTATTTTGCAGGAGCCCTGTACTGGGTCTACCATAACCCGCATGTCATTCATCATGGTCCTTATAATAATTACCTTAATTACTTTATATAATTAAGGTAATATGTTATCATAGAATCATAGAATGGTTAGAGTTGGAAGGAACCTTAAAGATCATCTAGTTCCCACACCCTGCCCTGGGCAGGGACACCTCCCACCAGCCCACGTTGCTCCAAGCCCCGTCCAACCTGGCCTTGAACACCTCCAGGGATGGGGCAGCCACAGCTTCACAGGGCAACCTGCGCCAGGGGCTCACCACCCTCACAGGAAAGAATTTCTTCCTAAGATCTAATCTAAATCTCCCCTCTTCCAGTTTAAAACCATTCCCCCTCGTCCTATCACTCTCCTCCATGATCAAGAGTCCCTCCCCAGCTTTCCTGGAGCCCCTTTAGGGACTGGAAGGGGCTCTAAGGTCTCCCCCGAACCTTCTCTTCTCCAGGCTGAACACCCCCAACTCTCTAAGCCTGTCCTCACAGCAGAGGCGCTCCAGCCCTTGCAGCATCTTCATGGTCTCCTCTAGACCTGCTCCAACAGGTCCACGTCCTTCTGATGCTGAGGGCCCCCAAGCTGGAGGCAGCACTGCAGGGGAGTCTCCCCAGAGCGGAGCAGAGAGACAAAATCCCCTCCCTCGCCCTGCTGGCCACGCTGCTGGGGATGCAGCCCGGCATGCCGGGGGCTTTCTGGGCTGCCAGCACACATTGCCAGCTCATGTTGAGCTTCTCATCCACCAACATCCCCAAGCCCTTCTCCTCAGGGCTGCTCTCCATCCATTCTTCGCCCAGCCTGGATTTGTAGTTCGGATTGCCCAGACCCATGTGCAGGACCTTGCACTTGGCCTCGTTGAACTTCATGAGGTTCTCATAGGCTCACCTCTCCAGCCTGTCCAGGTCCCTCGGGATGGCATCCCCCCCCTCCAGCGTGTCTGCCTCACCACACAGCTTGGTGTCATCGGGAAACTTGCTGAGGGTGTACTCCATCCCAACATCCATGTCTCTGACAAAGATGTTAGATAGCACCGGTCCCAGTACTGACCCCTCAGTCGGAACACCACTTGTCACTGGTCTCCACTTGGACGTAGAACTGTTGACCACAAGTCTTTGACTCCGACCATCCAGCCAATTCCTTATCCACTGTCCATCTGTTTATCTGCCAAATCCATTTTTCTCCAATTTAGAGACAAGGATGTCATGTGGGACAGTGACAAATGCTTTGCACAAGTCCAGGCAGATGATGTCAGTTGCTCTTCCCTTATTCACCAACACTGTAACACCATCGTACAAAGGCCACCAAAGCTGTCAGGGATGATTTGCCTTTAGTCAAACTATATGTTGGCTGTCACCAATCACCTCTTTATTTTCCATATGCCTTAGCAGAGTTTCCAAGATCTCTATGATCTTGCCTGGCATGGAGGTAAAACTGACAGGCCTGTAGTTCCCCGGGTCTTCCTTTTTCCCCGTTTTAAAAATAGGGGTTATGTTTCCTCTTTTCCAGTCAGTGGGAACTTCACCAGACTGCCGTGACTTCTCAAATATGACGGACAGTGGCTTAGCAACTTAATCCGCCAGTTCCCTCAGGACTCACAGATGAATGTCGTCAGGTCCCATGGATTTGTGCACTTTCAGGTTCCTCAGATGGTCTCGTACTTGATCTTCTTTCTTCATTCTCCCAGTCCCTGCCTTTGCCCTCTGTGACTTGGGTGGTGTGGTTAGAGCCCTTCCCGGTGAAGACTTGAGACAAAAAAGTCATGAAGTACCTCAGCCTTGTCCATGTCTGGGTGACCAGGTCTCCTGTTTCCTTCTGGAGAGGGCTCACATTTTCCCCAATCTTCCTTTTATCACTGATGTACCTATTGAAGCTTTTCTTGTCACCCTTGATGACCCTGGTCAGATTTACCTCTATCTGGGCTTTAGCTTTCCTAACCTGATCCCTGGCTGCTCGGACAAGTTCTCTGTGTTCCCCTCAGGCTGCCTGTCCTTTATTCCACCCTCTGTAGGCTTCCTTTTTGAGTTTGAGTTTCTCCAGGAGCTCCTTGTTCATCCCTGCAGGCCTCCTGGCATTTCTGCCTGACTTACTCTTTGTTGGGATGCATCGCTCCTGAGCTTGAAGGAGGTGGTCCTTGACTATTAATCAGCCTCCTTGGGCCCCTCTTTCTTCCACAGCTTTGTCCCACGGTACTCCACCAAGCAGATCCCTGAAGAGGCCTAAGTCTGCTCTCCTGAAGTCCTCGTTACCGAGCTTACTGCGCACCCTCCTCGCCGCCCTAAGGATCTTGAACTCCACCATTTCATGGTCACTGCAGCCAAGGCTGCCCTTGAGCTTCACACTCCCCATCAGCCCCCCCTTGCTGGTGAGAACAAGGTCCAGCACGGCACCTCTCCTCGTTGGCTCCTCAGTCACTTGGAGATGGAAGATATCAACAACGCATTCCTGGAACCTCCTGGATTGCTTATGCCCAGTTGTGCTGTCCCTCCAACAGATATCGGGGGTGGTTCAAGTCCCCCATTAGGACCAGGGCTTGTGAATGTGAGGCTGCTCCTGTCTGTCTGCATAGGGCCTTATCCGCTCAGTCTTCCTGGTTGGGTGGCCTGTAGCAGACCTCCACCGTAACATCACCTGTCCCTGCCCTCCCTTTAATCCTGACCCATAAGCTCTCGGTCGGCTCCTCATCCATCCCAAGGCAGAGCTTCATGCACTCCAGCTGGTCATTGACATAGAGGGTGACACCCCCTTCTTGTCTCCCCTGCCTGTCCTTCCTGAAAAGCCTGTATCCTTCCATTCCAACACTCCAGTCATAGGAGCCATCCCACCTTGTCTCCATGACACCAATAAGATCACAGCCCTGCAGGTGTGCTCACATCTCTAACTCCTCTTGTTTATTCCCAACACTACGTGCGTTTGCACAGAGCCCCTGATGAAGCTGACTTACTGGCTGGAGTGCCTGGAATGCCTTTGTGCTGCACTCCAGGTGCTCTCCTGCTGACCTGTGATCCTTCTCCAGGCTCTGGGCATCTATTGTTAGCACTGGCAATCAAACTGGTAGGACTGGGATGGATTGAGGTCCCCCTCCCCTGGCAACTTTAGTTTAAAGCCCTCTTCATGAGCTTGGCAAGCCTTAGACGGAGGATGCTCTTCCCCTTCTCTGACAGATGGACCCCACCAGCCCGAGTCCCATGGTGTAAGTAGCTGAACCCCTGGCTGTGGCACCAGCCCCGTAACCATGTGTGGACTCGACAGACTCGACTGGTCCTTTCAAACCTCCTCCCTTTGACTGGGAGGACTGAGGAAAAAACTACCTGTGCTCCAGAGTCCTTCACCACGACTCCCACGGCTCTGTAATCCTTCTTGATACTCCTATATTTTATATATATATATACATACACACTTACTTCTTTTTAACACCTTAAATAGCCTCTCAATTTGCCACGGGCACTCGCACTGCCACCAAACCCTCCAAAAGGCATTAACACTAACGCAGGGACAAAAGTGGCGGCAGCATCTTCGCCCCGTGCAGCGGAAGCTGGGCTGAGCCAGCCTGCACTTGCTTCTCGGCTCAAACAGAAAAAAGGGAAAGGAAAGTTTAAATTGTGATGAACACCCAGAGAGCTAAATTCTGCCGAAGGCTGGTTGAGTCAGGTCCCCCCTGCCAGAGAGCAGGATGGCTCCAGATGGTTTTGAAGGCACCAAAGGGGATTATTTAAAGCACCACAAAGATCATCCTCCTACCGCAAAAAAAAAAAAAGCAGAAATTACATTGGGTTTAAGTTGCACCCAACGAGGAGGTAACGCATGTGGTGTGGCCCCTTTCACCTCACCACACACTGATCAGATGAAGTATTTTCAGTTTTGCTGGAATAATTTGCATACCAAAAAAAGTAACATGCACGTGTTACCCATAATTACCATTGCTTGGGAAGCGTCTCATGGACTGCGGCTGCTCCAATTACAATAATGAACGACAAATGGCAGCTTTGGTTTCACGGGGCTAAGACATTCTTTGCCAAACACAAGACTGTTCTGCCGTCAGCAACAAGGGATGAGGGGATGGGAACCCGTGGAGCTCTGCGAGCAGACAGCGGCACAGCAGTACCTCTGGCAGCAGCATGCCCCCACGGCACGGGTCACCCGCCACGCAGCCCCAGGAACGTCTCGAAGACACGGGTTACTCACAAAGATTTCAAACAGGCCCCAACGCCGCTGCGGATGCCTGTGGCAGAAGTCAACACCTTGCTAACTGTCACCACTGCTTGGCTTTGTCCCTGTGGCTCCATCCCGCTGGGAGCAACGGGTCCACCTATGGCTGCCTTATGCTCCTCCGTGCTCCTCCTTTCCCCTGCTGCAAATCTCATCTGGGAGCTCTGTCCTGCCAGGAGAGGCTGATCTCTCAGGTTAGTGCTCTGTTAATCCTGGAAATGACACAAAACCTCCTTGGCCCTTTCACTGGTGGACCTCAGATCACCTCCACATGCTGCCATGGACAGTGCGGGTGCCAGCCCGGTTCCTGCACAGCAATGGCAGAGGCACGTGGCTTTAGAGCAGCTCTCCCATTCAAGCGAGTCAGGCTTTTCACAAAACTCATCCCCTCGAAGGCAACCAGCTGCCTGCTGACCAGCCTCGCTCATCCTTCGCCTGGGACCCACGCAGAGGCCTCTCCCCTCGCGTCCCCGTCCACAAAGCCTGTCTGAAAAGATGCAAGTCCGAATGGAGATGGCTCTTCTTTTAAACTCGCAGGGGACACTGGCACAGAAATGTCCATGTATCCACATACTTACTGAGCTTTTCGGTAACTGACTATATGTATTTATGACTGCATTCTACTCAACAGCTTTTCTCACTGTTTTCCCTATTAATGTTGCATATAACAGCGCCGTGCAAATAAGATGACTTAGATAATTGGGGAGAAACTATATATACACACATAAATATTGCTGATTATTCATGTCAGCAAGCAGGTCAAGCTCTCTGATGTGTTTCCCATCAGCAGGTAAAGGAGACCACTTTTTATTGCTGCTTTACAGGTCCCTAGAGAAAACCCCAGCATCTCCCTAATCTTTGCCTAATGAGATATTCTACAGCTCCAGCACAAAACCAAAACTAATGAAGAGACAAAAATTTTCCCTTTGCACAGTCCTTTCCCTTCCATGAACGAAAGCCAAAGCAATAAATGTCTGCAGCAAAGCCACATCTTTCCTGAAAGCTAATCAGACAACCCGTTCCTGATGACTTTCCTCTCCCCTAAGTGGACTATGACTGAGCCGTGGTTTGAGGCATGATTGAGCCATGCCTGGCTGTGATCATGGGAATAACGGATTTTCCAGCTGCACCTGGTGCGCAGCCACTACTCTGCCCTGGGCACAGTGGGAGTTTGCTGCTCCAGGATGCCGCGTGAACTGCAGACCAAAATAAATTACAGGTACTTGTCTCGGGCACATCTCAGTGTTGGGCTCCAAACCCTGCAGTGCCCTCGAAGGGAAAACCTTCCAAGATATCAAAAGCCTTCCCTAAACCAAACAATCGGTCTGCCGCAGTCACAGCAGGCCTTATCTCCTGGTTACCCATTTCCCCAGTGGCACCTTCCTTTGGGGCGGCTTTGTCTGCAGCAACGTACGGCTCCATTGAGAGGTCACCCCACACTCAGTACCCAACTAGCCACGACCTGCACCAGAGTCCTGCCCAGCCCAAAGACACTGCTGAAGAACAGGTCCTCTCCCCACCTGAGAAAACCCCAGCACTGGATGAACCCAAACATGGAATCAGACTTCTGTGCCAGCACTTCTTATTGTGTCAAACCAAAAGCCACCCCATAAGCGCACCTGGGGAGCCAAGCTGGATGTATCAGACATCGAGCGTCACACTCAACAAGGCCTGAGGAACATCTTGGACAAAGAGAGGACAAGGCAAATCCCACCTCAGTACAGCTGAAGAAGATCAGTCCAAACCCTCAGGCCATGTTTTGTCCCTACAACAGCAGGGAAGTCATGAGGGAAAGATGCCCAGAGGAGCCCAAGAAGTCACCATCTCTGCCCACTCCACCTGTGGATCTCTGATCTTTCTTCCCCCTTGGCCAAGCAAGGCACTTGCCATGGGCTGCAGGAAGACACTGCCCCACTGCACCACAGATGCAGAGGGGGATGTGAGCCTTCCCATCACAGATCCCCTTCCAAAGCAGGAGATGGGTCAAGTGGGAACTCAGAGGATGCCCACACTTGCTGCCAGCTGCAGCCACAATCTGCCAGCCCCACACCCACCAACACCGCTCTGCAGGGCTCACATGAGACCTGTCTGTGCTCTCAGCACCAGCAGCACCGCTGGGAGGAAGAAAGGTTCGCAGAGCAGCTGGGTGTAAAATCTGCTTTGTTGGTATTTTCACAGAATCACAGAATGGTCAGGGTTGGAAGGGACCTCTGGACATCATCCAGTCCAACCCCCCTGCCAGATCAGGGTCACCTACAGCAGGTTGCACAGGACGGCATCCAGGTGGATTTTGTATATCTCCAGAATCGGAGACTCCACAACCTCTCTGGGCAGCCTGTGCCAGTGCTCTGCCACCCTCAAAGGAAAGAAGTCCCTCCTCATGTTTAGATGGAACTTCCTATGCTCAAGTCTATGCCCGTTACCTCTTGTCCTGTCACTGGGCACCACTGACAAAAGACTGTTCCCATCCTTCTGGCACCCTCCCTTTGAGTATTTATAAGTATTGGTAAGATCCTCCTCAGTCTTCTCTTCTCCAGACTAAAAAGTCCCAAGTGCCTCAGCCTTTCCTTGTAAGAAAGATGCTCCAGTCCCCTCATCAGCTTTGTAGCCCTTTGCTGGAGTGTTTTCAGCTCCCGCTGTGCTGACTGTGCGCTTGCACAGCAACACCCCAAGCAAACATCATCAATAGTGTCTCTCACCGAAATGAAGGGGTGCTCGGGCTTCACCCCGCCTGTCCTGCAACCCCTCCTGCATCTCTGCTGTCACCAGCTAAGGGCACAATGCTCCTTGCCGCAGGACCCTCAGGACAGCCAACAAGTAGTCACCCTAAGAGCACTGGCAGCCTCTCCTGTCTCCCCTCCTACAGCTTCGTTCCCCACAGCTCAGCCTCAGAAAAGCCTGGAGCAAGACCTGGCGTGTGCCCCTGCCCTGGAGCCCAGCCCTCCATCCTGCGTGTCCTCCTCCACGCTGGCAGACAGGTCTGAGCCAGAGACAGAGCGACAGAGGTACAGATCTGGTGATCCCTCTGAGACACTTTTCCCTGCGTCCTGAAGGAGGGTGACAGGAAGGTGACCTCCCCTTCCATGTAGGGCACGACAAGAAGCAGTGGAGCCAGCCAACAGTAGGGAAGAGGTGCAAACGAAGCACCCACCTCCAGTTCCTCCTGCTCTCCACGGCCATGAGTAAAAGGTAACTTAGTGCAGCCTTGTGGCTGCTCCGAGTTACACCAGGGCCCAGGTATGCACCAGCCGGGAAAAAGCTGGAGGAGGGTCAAACGCAATGCCCAAAAACTTGGGCCACCAAATGAGACTGCCCCTCCCCAATACAGAGGGGGGACATACTGGATTCCCATGGGAATCTTCACCCTACCTTGTTGAGGGTGTTCAGAGCGGCCTGGGCAGCTGCCAGAGCAGGCTCAGCTTTAGCAAGGTCCTCCTCGCAGTCCTTCTGTTTCTGCTCAACCTCCTGGGTGATTAGTGCCACTTTCTGCTCCTCCTCATCGGCAATCGCCTTTTCCCTGCTCACTTTCTCCGTCTCCACCCCCACTACCTGGATCAGCTTGTCAGCATCGTCATTCTTCTGCTTCAGCTCCACTTCTTGGGCTGCCAGCTTGGCCTTCAGCTCATCCACCTACAGGGAAGAAACACGTGCGTGAGCACACTCACCAACCTGCTCCTGCCCTGCCCAGCAGCACGCACTCACGCTCGACTGGGGCTGAGCAGTACCCCAAAACATGGAGGGCCTGTGTGTAAAGCTAGCAATGCCCTGGCAGCACAGAAAAGCAGTATTTTGAGTTGTTAGCAGGACACTGCTACTCTCCTTTGCTCATGGTTGCTTGGGTCATGGTTGGAGAGCCCATGCGCATGGTCCAAACACTGGAGCAGCCTGATAGCAGCGAGGAACCCAGCAGGGGAAAGACCAGCACCAGCAGGATGAGCTGCTAAGGAGGTTGTCCTACCCCTGCTCACTGCCTCCGCTTGGAAACTGGACAGAGGTGCCAGGGCAACATGAACGTGGGGATGTAGGTGGAAGCTTTCATTTCAGGCATTCTTGGCATTATTTTTGTACAGCTCAGGAGCCTCGCCATGGACCAGGCATTTGCAGGAAGCCTAGAATCACAGAATGGTTTGGGTTGGAAGGGACCTTTAAAGGCCATCTAGTCCAACCCCCTGCCATGAGCGGGGACATCTTCCACTAGATCAGGTTGCTCAGAGACCCCTCCAACCTGACTTTGGATGTTTCCAGGGATGGGGCATCTACCACTTCTCTGGGCAACCTGGGCCAGTGTCTCACTACCCTCAGCATAAAACATTTCTTCCTTATATCTAGTCTAAATCTACCCTCATTTAGTTTAAACCCATTACCCCTTGTCCTATCACAACAGGCCCTGCTAAAAAGTCTGTCTCCATCTTTCCTGTAGGCCCTTTTAAGTACTGAAAGGCCACAATAAGGTCTCCCTGGAGCCTTCGGGCTGAACAACCCCAATTCTCTCAGCTTCTCTCATTATAAAGCCAAATACATCCAGCTTTGGATATCTGATGTTACATCACATCCCTGGCAAAGGAGGCGTGCACGGGCTGCGCACGTGTGTTTTGCGGTGGAGTGGACATGTGCCACACGTCAGCTACACTTTCTTTCTCTTCTCAGTGTTGACACCAGCAGCACAGAACACATGGTATTTTGCCACACGCAGGTTTTGAGGAGGACCTGTATACCGGGAACCAGTGCTCCCCGAGCCACCGGCTCACCCAGATGCGCCTTTCCCACCCTCACCCACCCCTCCGTGTGCCACGCACACACAGGGCAGAGGCAGCACCCCACAAGTTCCCTCGCAACCATTGGGTCCTACGGACATGTGGTGGGAAGGGCATTTTTCACACCAGAAGGATTACGATTGGGATCTGCTGACAGATACAGCCCTCATCAGAGGTCCAAGGCTAAAGGGGCTTTAAAATGCGATGTCAAATGAGCTTGAGAAGGGGTCTCCCACTCAGCCAAGAGGCACAGCAGCGGTGGTAGCTCCTCACACGCTGCTCCACCGAGCCGCTGCTCTCACCCAGCAAGGCAGGAGCCCTCTCCAGCCACCGGCTGAAACATCCGCATGGTGGGGCAGCTCGCGCAGCCTCTCGCTTCAAAACAGAAAGTCTCGTTCTAAAAGCACTCGTTTCAATGAATTTACACAGGCTCTGTGCAGACCACGGAGGTTTTCACTCATACAGAATTGCTTAGAGCTCCTGGGACACGTCTTCACCTATATAAAAATACTTACTAGAAGGGAAGTCAGACACTTGCTTTTGTTTATAATTCCGTTTTTATACCAGAAGAGAGAGAAAGCACAATTTGCAATCTTATGAACTGCAGCTATTGATGTTCAGCCTCAGCTTCAAGTGGAGAATGGTTCCTTAGGAGTCCCTTTGTGCACTTCATCCCTCGCCACCTCCCGCTGCCCAGCATGACAATGCTGTTTGCACCAGGACAAACGCACCACTGTAAATCCAACAACTCTAGGCTCGCAGGAGCACATAATCCCTTCAGTCGGCAAACTCAGCGGCAGCTTCTTGTTCAGCTCCACGTCTTCGGGGATTGCAGGAAATTGAAGTGGGAGGCTTCGCCGACCGCAGATATGGCTTGTGACCTTCTGCCCAAAAATCAGTAATTGTGTGCTGGATACATATAGGAGTGGGAGCTTTAGGGGTTTACACAACCACGACAAAACAAGTAAGGGATTAAACCCCACTGGCACTCAACAGCGCTACAAAAGGAGCAAATGCAAACTCAGCCCTCAGCTCAGCCCATGAGAACAGAAAAGGCCCTGACAAAACCTGCTTTCAGCCAAGCACATGCAATAACGGAAGGGTCAATGACTTGCTGTAACGCTGTCAGGATTTAAAAAAAGCAAGAAACTCCGTTAGGCTTTTGCCTGGAAGCAGTATTTGGAAGCCCAGAAGTGACTGCGAAGGCTGGTTTGGGTCACACGCTGAATTCCCAATGGAAACGAAGCAAGTTGGAGCTGCGATTTGTATCCTGAGGCTCTGCCGACAGACCACACCACATCCAGGGGACACCCGGGGACCTCCAGCCTCCCTTACCCACAGCAGGGTTTTGGAACGTGAGAGGAAACAATCGTGTTTCCCTGGTGAGACTAAAGCTCAAACGCAGCTGGGCAGGGACAATTTAATAGCGTTTGTGCAGCGGACAGAGAGAAAGAGGAGCTACACCTAAATAACCAAACCCGCTGTCTTTAGTGATGTCCTGGGGGTGGCACAGGGAATGTACATTTATGAACTTTACTCCTCCAGTTTTGCCCCCTCAGCACAGCAAACAAGTGTCCCTTAACGCTATACTCGCATCCACAGCAAACACAGTCTGTCACATCCATTCCTCCTCCCTTCCCACACATCCTAATGCCCAGACATAAAAATGCCTGATGCGACACCTGTGAGCAGGGAGACCTCACGCCACCACCTTTGGGAAGGCACAGGCACAGCAAAAACTTTAAACGTGCTCCCATCAATGGCCTGAGGAGCTGTCTCTGGCAGAGCAACCTTAGGAGAATAAAGGCATGAAAAGTTCTCCTCGTTCTACAAACATCACAGTAACAAGGTACTCGAACTCCCCCTCTCTCACACCAAAAAGGACCTTCTGTCCAAAAAGGATGGTAGCTTGTACAGAGAGATATTTTCTGTTTCTTTGGAAATCCAGCCATTAAACCGCACTCCCAAAACCCAGAGGTGGCCAAGGCCGACCACCACTAACACATATTATCTCAGGGTGTGCAGAAAACCTTCCCAGCACAGCTCCTGTCTTCTGAACTCTCACAGCCTGGAACTTCTCTGACAGTCACACACAGTGTCCCTCCTTCCACTGACACCTCCCATACTCCTAGTCCACCCTATGAAAATCAGCTGTGTTAGAAACCATTCGGATTCGGAGCAGGACCACCCACCAGCCTTTGAGCGTATTTCCAGGTTGCTCTTCCCTGGTCATTCTTGAGTCAACTCCACGGCACTCCTGGTCGGGGCTACCAACGATATCCCAGGTAACGTCATGATGCAACATCATCACACGCAGAACACCAGGATGCAAAAGCAGAACAGCACGGAAAATGTTGTCATGTCGTATAACGCCTGTTCCTTGGAGCTGGTGCTCGGATGGAAAGGATGAAGACCAATGGAGACAAATAAGAGATGATGACATTCTGGAGACTGAAGCTAGGAAGCCCTATTGATCTGGCCTCAGGCACTGGGTTTGCATGGTAAGGTTTTAGTAGCCAGAGGGCTACAGGGGTGGATTCTGTGAGAAGATGCCAGAAGCTTCCCCTGTGTTTGACAGAGCCAATGCCAGCCAGCTCCAAGACAGACCTGCCGCTGGCCAAGGCCGAGCCCATCAGCAATGGTGGTAACACCTCTGTGAGAACATACTTAAGAAGGGGACAAAACCGCTGTGCAACAGCAGCCAGAAAAGAGAATTGAGAATATGCAAGAGAAACAACTCTGTAGACACCAAGGTCAGTGAAGAAGGAGGGGAAGAAGGTGCTCCAGGCACCAGAGCAGAGATTCCTCTGCAGCCCATGGTGAAGACCATGGTGAGGCAGGCTGTCCCCCTGCAGCCCATGGAGGTCCACGGTGGAGCAGATATCCACATGCACCCCATGGAAGACCCCACGCTGGGGCAGGGGGATGCCCAAAGGAGGCTGTGGCCCCGTGGGAAGCCTGTGCTGGAGCAGGCTCCTGGCAGGACCTGTGGACCCACGGAGAGAGGAGCGTGCACTGGAGCAGGTTTGCTGGGAGGACTTGTGACCCTGCAGGGGACCCACACTGGAGCAGTCCATTCCTGAAGGAGTGCACCCCATGGAAAAGATAGCTGGAAAGGACCCACGCTGGAGCAGTTCATGAAGAACTGCAGCCGCTGGGAAGGACTCATGATGAAGAAGTTCGTGGAGGACTGTCTCCCATGGGAGGGACCCCACGCTGGAGCAGGGGACGAGTGTGAGGAGTCCTCCACCTGAGAAGGAAGGAGTAGCAGAGATAACGTGTGATGAACTGACCGCATTCCTCATTCCCCATCCCTCTGCGCCGCTTGGGGGCAGGAGATGGAGAAATTGGGAGCGAAGTTGAGCTTGGGAAGAAGGGAGGGGTGAGGGGAAGGTGTATTAAGATTTGGCTTTATTTCTCATTACCCTGCTCTGATTTGATTGGCAATAAATTAAATTAATTTCCCCGAGTCAACTCTGTTTGGTCCATGATGGTAATTGCTGAGTGTTCTGTCAGTCCTGACCTTGACCCATGAATTCTTTTCCATCTTATTTTCTCCCCGCCCAGTCCTGCTGAGGAGGGGGAGTGGTAGAACAGCTGGGTGGGCACCTGGCGTCCAGCCCAGGTCAACCCACTACACCTTGGTGTAAAGAACCCCAGGAACACTCAATGCGAGGGGAAGGCTGAATACCAGAAACCCACCAGTCCGCAAGACAGAGCTCAGGAAGGCACTAAAAGACACAGTGCATGCGCGCATGCAGCAGGGGCACCTGACACGCGGACACAGGCATGGACAACAGGGCCACCAGGGCCGCAGGGAGTTGCTAAAAAAGACAGAGAAGCAGCTCCATGTGGAGGGGCAGGAAGAGACTGGATTACATCCAAAAGAAGAACATGGGGTTGGGGATTCACACCTTAATTCCTCTTTATAGTCTAGCTGTGATTTTTGTCTGTCTGAGAAATTACAGAATCACAGAATCACAGAATAGTCAGGGTTGGAAGGGACCTCTGGAGATCATCTAGTCCAACCCCCCCGCCAGAGCAGGGTCACCTACAACAGGTTGCACAGGACAGCGTCCAGGCGGGTTTTGAATGTCTCCAGAGTGGGAGACTCCACAACCTCTCTGGGCAGCCTGTTCCAGTCCTCCACCACCCTCACAGGAAAGAAGTTCCTCCTCATGTTAAGATGGAACTTCCTATGTTCAAGTTTGTGCCCATTACCCCTCGTCCTATCAATGGGCACCACTGAAAAAAGACTGCTCCCATCCCCCTGGCATCCTCCCTTCAAGTATTTGAAAGCATTAATAAGATCTGCCCTCAATCTTCTTTTCTCCAGACTAAAGAGACCCAAATCCCTCAGCCTCTCCTCATATGAAAGATGTTCCAATCCTCTAATCATCTTTGTAGCCCTTTGCTGGACCCTCTCCAGCAGATCCCTGTCCTTCTTGAACTGGGGAGCCCAGAACTGGACGCAGTACTCCAGATGCGGCCTCACCAGGGCAGAGTAGAGGGGGAGGATGACCTCCCTCGACCTGCTGGCCACACTCCTTTTGATGCACCCCAGGATGACATTGGCCCTCTTGGCCACCAGGGCACATTGCTCATGGTCATCCTGTTGTCCACCAGGACTCCCAGGTCCCTTTCCACAGAGCTGCTCTCCAGGAGGTCAGCCCCCAACCTGTACTGATGCATGGGGTTATTCCTCCCCAGATGCAGTACCCTACATTTACCCTCGTTGAATTTCATTAGGTCCCTCTCTGCCCAACTCTCCAGCCTGTCCAGGTCACGCTGTAAAGCAGCACAGCCTTCTGGCGTATCAGCCACTCCTCCCAGTTTAGTGTCATCAGCAAACTTGCTGATGGTAGACTCTATCCCTTCAAAGACATGAGCTCCCACAGCTAACTGTGGAGTTCAGGGTGCTGCAGAGACCTCTCCTGCGTGATTCTTGCTGGCACATTGGACCTTACTGCGCTGCTTTATAAATTACCATCCAGACACACTACAGAAGAGTCATTACCCATCCAGGGGAGGTGAGGAAAACACCACCGACTTTCCCAGGGTCTGCCAACACTGGTGAAAGCAGAAGATGCCCTTTGAGTACCACATAGCTGGCAAGCAGAAGAAAGTAAGAACTACAAGAGAATAACAACAGAAAGAGAGATTGAGGTGGTATGGAAAATCACAGCAGACCGTCATCCCAATGATAAGAGAGAACACGATTAACCTCCTTCCCACAGGCAACACCAGCATAATAACCACATCAAGGTGTGAGCAGGCAGATCCAGCACATGCCTTGGCACATGGAATATCTTTACTGGCCACAAAAGGGTCACTACTTGGTCCCAAACAGTGCTTAGAAATGTGAAAAGCCTGTGAGCAGCTTCCTGAGTCCAGGATAATCAGATAAGCAATTTGTAATGTGAGGTGGAAAGGGAAAGAGGAAAGCAAATGAGAGATTCAAGGGTAACGTACTGTAACTCCAATGGGGAAGGAAGAAGTGCCTGCTTAACACCAGGACAAAATAAGAAGAATTATTAAAGAATAGAAAACCTCGAGGGCAGGCTCCCAGAAGACTCATTTTATCTGACTGTCCCTGCCTTGTTTCAAGAACATAAAATACATCACAAAGTTCAGTGATTAATTGATAGAGCAAGCAAGACTTGAATCTGGAATCCGGTGATGCAATATTAACCAAAGTCAACCTAAAAATTACTCAGCAACAGACTCTGAACAGAGCACTGACCTCTTCAGAGCGAACATCTCTCTGAAAAACAAATGACTCATCCCACACACCTTCCCAAGTCTATTACGCCCTAATAACTGAAAGCAGGCTCCTGCTTTTCTGAGTACTGAGGACAGCCACTGTCTTCAGGGAAAGATGGTTAGGCACGTCAGCTAATGGAAAACATTTCTTTAGAAGAAAAGTTGGTCAAGAGTATCAAGATGTCCAAATCTCAACTGGAAAAAGAGCCAGTGGGGCAGAGAAGAATAAAAGGAAGGGAGGAAGTTACTTTGAAACTGGAATGGCTAAGTCAGAAAGTACCCTTCAGCTACTTGCACAACAGCGCCCTCATGTGAGGCCGCACTGAACAGTCTATAGAAACACATAAAAATCATAGTGAACTTGTCCCGGCAGCCACGCACCAGGAATCCGGAGAATGCTGATGATGCTCAGACCTAAGGCACAACCAGGTCATGCCCAGGTATCAAAATCCTCCTCCTCTGCTTTGAAAATAAAAAATCCACAGTGTGTCTCTTCCAAGCACCATGGAGACAACCTGGAGATGACGCACCTGAGTGAGACAGAAGACTCGTCACTTTCTCAACACCAAGACCAACCATTTCCATGGGTGAATGTAAAGTTCAGACTTTTAAATCCATATTCAAGATTGAACGTTCTAGTATCATTTCCAATACGGCTAAATATCCACACTGTGGTTTCAAATCAAGAGCAGTTTTGACTATTGCGCACATCTGATAATTTAGTTGTTTAATTTTAGGCCCCCAGTGCTAATTTTAGATTCAAATTTGACATACCTGTCCTCACTGCTCTGCATCTTAATTAACTTCACAAACAGGCACTTCTCGCCCCAGCCTCACTCCAACCAGTTATGAACTTTGTGTTCTTTTACCCTTCTTGCAACAGCAAAACCTACAAGACCCACAGGTGCTGTGGCTTCCCATCTTCTCCCCAGTCCTCCACCACTGCTCAGCACCTGTTCTGTGGCTCATCAGAGAACCCTCGCCAACATAACACCCATATGAAGATACGCCTGAAGAATAAAGAAGTGTCTCCACTTCTGACCACCAGGCTGAGAGAGTTCAGCTTGTTCAGCCTGGAGAAGAGAAGGCTCCGGTGAGATCTTAGAGCCCCTTCCAGTATCTGAAGGGGAGCTACAAGAAAGCTGGAGAGGGACTTTTTACGAGGGCATGTAGTGATAGGATGAGGGGGAATGGCTTCAAACTGGAAGACGGGAGATTTAGAATCATAGAATGGTTTAGGTTGGAAGGGACCTTGAAGATCATCTCATTCCACTCCCCTGCCCTGGGCAAGCACACCTCCCACCAGCCCAGGTTGTTCCAAGCCCCGTCCAACCTGGCCTTGGACACCTCCAGGGATGGGGCAGCTACAGCTTCTCTGGGCAACCTGGGCCAGTGCCTCACCACCCTCAGAGTGAAGAATTTCTTCCTAATATCTAATCTAAATCTCTCCTCTTCCAGTTTGAAGCCATTCCTCCTCGTCCTATCACTACATGCCCTTGTAAAAAGTCCCTCCCCATCTCTCCTGTAGGGCCCCTTTAGGCACTGGAAGGCTGCAATAAGGTCTCCCCGGAGCCTTCTCTTCTCCAGAACAGGTATTAGCAAGAAATTCTTCCCTCTGAGGGTGGTGAAGCACTGGAACAAATTGCCCAGAGAAGCTGTGGCTGCCCCATCCCTGGAGGTGTTCAAGGCCAGGTTGGACGGGGCTTGGAGCAACCTGGGCTGGTGGGAGGTGTCCCTGCCCAGGGCAGGGGGGTGGGAACTAGATGATCTTCAAGGTCCCTTCCAACCTAAACCATTCTGTGATTCTGTGATGCAGGGACTCGTTTCCTCTCAAAAGGTTAGTTTCATATTAGTTGCTCCCAATAAAAAATAGACCTAACCCATCTTGTCCACCACTGGGGCATCATCACAAAAAGCAGCACCTCACAGGTTAGCAAAATTATTTGCCTCCATAGGTAAGGTAGATGTAAGGTCTGCTTTGCAGTGAGGGCACATACTTGCTGCTCTGGTTGGCGTCACTGGTTGTGATGGGTGCTCTCTGCTGCTGGCTGTTCCACCTCAGCTGCAGCCTTACAAAGGGGATGCTAAAACCTGCAAAGGGGACAGGAAACATGCCCACTCCCCTCCTGTGTCCCCAGAGACCTGGCCTGCACCATGAAGAAAGCAGCTGTTTGAAGTGAGATGTAGGCTATCAGAGTTGAGAGGCACTAATAAAGCCCATACATCACCCTCCAGTAAGGTATGTACCCTACTGAGCATGACAGACATGATTTATGCCACCAGCATTACCCAGAGCATATATATGGAAGGGGTTGAACGTGCTAGTCCTTCATTCACATCAACCCCCTGCATTTCTTTGGAGCACCTTCAGGAGAGGCCCATTTGCCACAGTAGAAGTCTGTAAGTGAACATTTGTAAGAGTTAATAGAATATGAAATGGAGAGAAAAAAAGGAGTTTAGCAACAGATGTAGTCAGCAAATCTCTGAAAGGCAGTTTAAGTCGCTACAGAGAGGTTTGTGAAATACTCAGAACAACGTCTAGTCATTACCACAGAAGAGTGCCGGTGCCGCTCTTTAGCTGGCTGATTTTGGGACAGCTAATCTGCATTTCAGACATGCGTTGGTTTTCCTTAAAGATGGATAGCATAATGTAGGGAAAATGAACATCAGCCTTATTTTAAAAGGATGCTCTATTTAGTTTGAAAGACAGCATTCTTCTTGATGTTACTGTAGATGTCCTGGATGCGACTTCAAAAATCACTGGTCTTCCTGTATTTTATAAGCTGTTTTGTCACTACAGCTGAAATACAACCGTTAGAAGATGTACACAGCGAGCTGTCTCCCTATCTCATATTACTTGCTGTGATCTTTCATTTCGGATCAGCACCACCTAAACAGCAAAGACTGGGCATGCATCTCTTCCCTTCTCCTTTCCAGTACAGAATATAACTTCTGCTCCTCCCAGAACCCCGTTCAAGCCAGACTACAGGCAGGATCTAGCACAAATTTTACACCCTGCACAGTTTCAGTCTGTAAAGTTCTCCTTCAAACCAGGATGCAGAGGTGTCTCTAACAGAGAAACAAGGAAAACATCAGCTTTCAACCCCAAAGGGTGTGCTTACCTGCGCAGACGTGCTCTTGAGCTTCTCCAGGCCATTCTCCAGTCGCTCCATTTTTGCTTTTAAATCCTTGCCCTTTTTCAGCAGCAAATTCTGATAGAGTTTTATTTGCTCAAGGAATGACTTTGGAGTGGTGTAGTTATATCGTCGCTCATTGCTCAGATACAACCGGGACATCTCGTTGACACTTGTGTGGACGTAGGCCATGAATTTGCTTATTGAAGCTTTCACTGAATCCTAAAAGTAAGATGAGAGGACAAGAAGAAAATATTTTAAGCAGAGCAGGCCAGACCTGTGCCGTATATAAAGGAATTTATTAACTTTTTATTCTGTTGCAGCAAAATCCAGGATGTAACATCTGAGTTGATCCCTTTTCATTTGTTATCGCTAAAATAACTTTGTCTGTTCGTGTACTTTATACCTCTTTTTATATTGTTTTATCTCATACTTTATCTTATTCCAAGCATTTTTTCTAGCATTCAGCTCCATAAAATAACAGTCTTTTAAGTATAAATTTGGGCTTTTCTTCTATACAAATGGGGAAAGTGCACCCTCATAACAAGAAACACTGTAGACTTTACTCTTCCAAAATCCTGCCCAGAAAAGTTAAACAAACAGAACTGAATCTCTTTTAGTCCAGTAGCAGGTTGTCATCAATGAGAACTTGACGTATTTTTGCCCTTGAGAATTACAGACACTCAGGCACGCATATGGAGAGAAAAGTGTATGTTCCCTGCAATGATCATGAGCATTGGGTTATTTTCCGCGCTGACTTGCCAGCTGCCTTTCTTGCTAGCACAGCAGTCCCTTCACCGGCAATACCATCAGTGTACAAACACACAAGAGTGTGCTGCCCGTGGCCCTACTTCTGCTGAGGTCCACGCACCTCTCTGAAAAACCTGGACCATATTTCAAGCTTGGTTCAATTAAGCTTAACGCACTATGGTGCTGCCAGCAATTCCTCCCCAGGCAGTCACCCAGGCGCCCTGGCTAAGTGCTGGAGAGCAATAGAGCCGAGCAGAGAGCCTTCTGCAACACCGTCCTCCTTGTGTGAGGCATTGCTTGCACTGAACAGAGGGACGAGGTCACACCTGGTTGCCACCAGCACCGCATGGCCAGGGGTGGCCAGCGCCTGCAGCCCACAGAAGAACTCAAACCCAGACACGGCTCGGGCAGCCCCAGAGGTGCTCACCTCCACAGTCTCTGTTTCTCGCAGGAAGCGGAGGCTGACGGACTCAAGGGCCTCCCGTGGCCACTCCTGGAACCAGTCTATGGCCACGCAGCTGACGATGGCAGGGAACCTCCTGCTGCGGACGCGCAGCTTGTTACCGACGGGTGAAAAACACAGCGCAACCTGCAGAGCCCAGGGAAGGAGCAGGTGAGAAGGCATGGCCAGGAGCAGGCACCGGGCTCCAGCCGTGCAGCCCAGCCTGGACACTACCAGCCACCTCCAAGGGAAGATCTCACACCACCAGCTGAGGGTACAGCAACCTCCGTCCTTGAGCCCTTGCACTTCAGGTCAGCAAGCCTGGCCTGGAAAAGGCATAAATCTAGCAGTAAACACATTTTTTCACTGCAATAAAAACAAGCAGTGGCGTTCAGCATTGCTATGGTCAAAAGCAGAAGGCTGGCACACTTTCAAGGCTGCAGCCAGAGTTTAATATAACCACTCCTCCCCACTTTAGCAGTGACACAAAGCTTTGCCCAGCAGGGAACTGGCATCCAGATTCAAGGGGTTGCAACCAGGAATTAAAGCGAATGGATCTAAATTCTCCTGGCAGGACCATGAGCCTGCCTGGATTGTTCCTCCAAAAACCAGCATTGGAAAGG
The DNA here is from genome assembly GCA_013398815.1 of Ibidorhyncha struthersii. Taxonomy (NCBI): domain Eukaryota; kingdom Metazoa; phylum Chordata; class Aves; order Charadriiformes; family Charadriidae; genus Ibidorhyncha; species Ibidorhyncha struthersii. The sequence goes on along the minus strand of VZSZ01005041.1, from coordinate 50,377 downwards.
GTTGAGGTGGCTCAAACTCAAAATCTGCTTTTATCAGAATGAGAAATGTTTTAAAATAGAGAAATCTCAAAACAAAGCAGAATGGAAATAAAAGCATTCGTGAACATGTTTTCCCTGCTCGTTGCGTGTTTGCACAGCAGGTTTTTTGCCTTTCAGGCTTTTATTTCAATCCAACAGCTGCTAAAAGTTTCTGAGCTGCAGTAAATCCTGCAGAGTTCACGGGTCTCCGGGAAATCTCTCTTCACGTTACTCTGGGGCCTGGTCAAGGGGCTGTTACTGCCCTGCTCAGCATCCTCCCAGCCCTGCACTGCTTCTCCTCCCTCCCCATCTCCAGCACCCGTCCCTCCTCCGCCTGCCCTCCCCTGCAGGCTGGGAGGCTCAGTCCCCCACAGCCAGCCTGCTCAGCTCCTCTCAGGAAGGCACAACCTTCTCCCTTTTCCAGACGGAAACTCCTCATCCGGGGTGCAAAGTCAGGCCAAGGTAAAGTAACTTTCCTCTTCGCTGCCCCACCGACAGCTTTAACAGCAGAGTAAGAGCCAAGGACCAAAGCCTGCCACCACCTTTCAGCACAGCCCTTCTCCTGCAAGCCTGCTGCAGCTGTATTTACGAGCTCTGCTTATCAGGCACAAGGAAGGACACAGACAAGTTGACTTCATGCAATGGAGTAGCAATATCCAAGCAAGGGCCGGTTTGGGAAGCAGCGTATCTCACCCAATGCATCATCCCTCTCCCACATGTTAGCCCTGGCTGGTACCTGCACAGCCTGGCCAGTGCCATGGGGCAGACTGCCGTTGGCTCAGACATCTCTTCTAAGCGTCACCACCTCCACCATGAGCTAAGATCTGTTTTCAGAAGCTGTGAAAGCCAGCATGTACCAAACCCACTCTTGTTTCAATTGCAGAAGAGGCAGCTGGACTCAGAGCTTCTGCTCCTCTGACATGGCCACTGCATGCTCACACACAGGGGACAGACATGTAGAAATCCTTTCTACACCTTCAAGCATAAGCCTTGGGCACCGCTATGTTGCTCTCTCGGGGCCAGGCAAGCTTCAGGAAGCTATCCATGTACAAAAGCCCTCTTCTGCACCTACACTGCTCTCTCTCAAAACTCTGAGGCAGAAGGTGTGTTGATGCTCATGCTCTGCTGGGCCAAACCTCACTCCGGTGCTGCTCCCAGCGGTCCAGCACGCCCCAAACCACCAATGGCTCAATCAGCTTTCTGCACAGCGCACGATGCCATCACAAAATGCTGGAGAGCATAAACAGCACTTCCCAGCTGACCCCATCCATCTGCTCTAACACACCATTAAGGAGAAGGGCAGACAAGGAAAAGGGATCAACCTCAAGTAAATCACATCCATGCTGCCCTTCCAGTGTACCTCAATAGCTAACAGGAATATATGTAGGGAGGAACACCACGCAGAAGATGACCAAGGTGCTAGAAGAGCTACAAAATGACCTCAGCACCCATCAGAAAATCCCCTCCACCCTGGGGGATGGAGGGGGACCGGATTCCCTCTCTTTGGGCATCTACACTATGGCGTGGTCTCCAAATTATGCCTCAAAACTCAATTCTCTGGCTGTTCCCCATCCTAAACACGTACCTTCCTACATCAAAAAGCGAAGAGGTCACCCCACGTCAGTGAATGTGTCCCACTAACAAAACCAAGCCGTGAGTAAGAAGGAGGATCTGTCTCTATTAAGCAAAGGTCAAGTCTTCACTCACCGCTCACCTTGCCTCCGTGCTCTGAGACCACAGCACTGTGCAGTCCCACAGATGGGTAAATACCTTCTGGAAGAGTCTAACTTTTTCTTGCACTGTACTTTCTTCACGTGCTGAGCATACCTGGAAAGTCCTGAAAATGTCTGGATGTCTTAGGACATCAAAAGGCCTTTCTATGCTGGAACATGGGCTGCAATGTTGTGTCCTACTCAGTTCCCAGCACTCTGGTTTTAAGATAAAGGTTTTTTAATTTTTAATTCTTTTGACTCTGGATTGTCAACAACATGAAGACTGATCCCCTGTGCAACTTCTCCAAGCAGCAAGACCTAGTCCTAACACACCCCATTTAAAGCCCAGTGCATGGTTTTGAAAATGGAAAGGCCGATCCTCCTCAGCTCTTGAAAGAGAACATTTTCAACCCCCATAGTGCTGTCAAAAGCCCAAGAAGCGATGACAACAGACAGCATTCCTTATGCTTTAGTACTGCTTGCCGAGATGATCACAGCTCATACCACGAACAGGAGGAAAAGTCCTTCAGGCTGCAGTCTGACCTCCCTACAATGTAGCCCAAAGCACCTCCACCCTCTGCCCCTGCACCAAGGTCGATGGTGAGGAGCTGAACTCCCCCAGCTTCTGTCTCACCTTCAGCTGTCGTCGAACACGCTCTATGAAAAACTTCCAGCAAGTCTCCCTGGAATCCACTAGCCCCCGGCCTTTGACTTCATTCCTCACACTGTTGATGATGTTCTCAACTTCATCATCAGGGAAAAGATCAGGGATTTCACCTAAGAGAAGAGGGTGTGTTTGGTCTACTGGCCTGGACTTTGTTGCAGGCTCAGAGAAAAGCGAAGTGGCTGCCTTCCTCTTCAGGGGCTCGAGGAAACCCCTTCCACGAGAAAAATCATTGCACCAGGTGCCCACGGGCAAGAAAGGATGGCACAGAAGGTCATTATGCTGAAAAATAAACACTTGAGAGAGCAAACTTTCTTATACAAGCACAAGGCAAACATAGAATATAGCCAAAGTACAGAAAGTCCATTTTTTCTGACCTACAGTGCTAATCACATCACAAAAATAATTCAAATACCAAATATGCTATACATGATAACAAAATCATTTTAGTTTCGCAAATGAATTAGTGACACGTACAATTTTTACAGCTGTTCAACACCATTTCCAGCGGTGGCCAAGTAACTCCCAGATCACCAAAACATTTTAAGAGTTAATCTTTTAAAAACTTTTAAACATTACTAGTTATGCAACTGATTGCCAAAAATGTACCCAACCAAATATTTTTTTAGCAGTTCCTTAATTTATCACCTATTCACTTCCTTTCTGGCTTCTGATTTGATTGAAATCATCGTTATTGAGTGAGATCCTGTCAATATGAGCACTAATCACGTAGGAAAACGCACTAATCAGAAATCTGCTCGTTTACAAGAAAGACTAAAATACATATTTCGTTCTAGCTTCTTCGGTTATGATAAGAAGTGAAACAACTAAGGAAAACAAGCGTGCAGACAGCAGAGAGCAGCCAGGCCCATCAGTCAGCACCCCTTGGGCAGCACCAGCTCACGTCATGGGAAGTCACAGGGCCTCCGCAGTCCCGTCCTCAGTCCAGATGCAATTCTGAGCTGCTTCCCTGGACCATGAGTGAGGACCTCTGATTTGTCCCCACTTCCCCACATAGCAACCACACAGAACCTTTCAAAACCACCGTAAGGTGACCTGGACATCCCAAAACCAGGCGGCTTGGCCGCCCCGTGCTGCAGGACACTGCAGAGCTTCACCTTGAGACACGAGATATTTATGTTGTCTACACCACACACAAGAGGTGGTGGGAGCTACTCACTGTTCTCTACAACAACCTCTGTCCTTACTCCTGGTTACAAGTTCATCACAGGCAGGGCTTGTTTGCTGCTCACACCATCTGGCCCATTTATAGCCACATATGTCAACTCCGGAGTTACTCACAAACTATCACTCCTCTGTGCTGTCAACTCTCCACCCCTCACCATCCATGGAGGTCACCTGAACCAGCTGGTATCTTCCCACTCCCGACTTACAAATAAGGGAAAAAGTGTCACGCAGTTAGTAGCAGTGATTTTCCAGGGAGGCTGGGGAATACACCTGCTCTGGGTTACCCAGTGTGGTGACAGTGATACAGCTGCACGCTCCCGTGTGCACTGCAGCTGCAGCGCACCCAGCACGGGGAGTGCTTGTCCACACATACTTGTGCTGTGTTCTGCAGGGACACAGAGCATCTGCACGTAGACTGACTATTCCGCAATTGTTTGGGCAAGGAACAAGTCAAAAACTTAAATGCACCTGGAAAATTAAGTGGAAAAGGACTGGAATGGGACAAGCAGTTAGTTGATGCACACAGACATGGTCATCTGGTGGCTTTGCATCATCCACCAAAACTCCCGGATACTCCAGTCAAATATTCCAGCCAGGAACAACCTTACTTTATTACACAACTAGAGTGTGGATACACGGGATCCACAGGTCAAACTCCTCTGTCGGTACCTTCCTTTGGCTCTGTCCTCAGCTGCAATACCACAACAGACAAGTCACTTAACAACCGTATGCAGTATACCAAGAAGTATGGAAAACTGGGTCAAGATATCAGAGAAAGAAAAAAATGTACCAGATGATGGCATGCATCCTCACCAAGGAGACCTTAGCACTGCTTTTACTCTAGAGCTTAACCCATCTATCTTCCAGCTAACTTCATATGTTGCCCTTCTGTATATAGAATCATAGAATTGTCTTAGGTCAGAAAGGACCTTTAAGATCACCAAGTCCAACTATCAGCGTAACACTGCCAAAATATTCAAGAACTACAGATGCTACTATGAGCAAAACAACATTGAAAAGAGGGAGAGGAGAAATCAAAGCAACAAGAGAAGTACCTGATGCTAAGAAGTCATTCACCAGCACCAAAAACTGCTCATCTGCCACTTGCGCATCGGTCATCAGGAACACGGTGCCTATGTTCTTCATGCCAGCTTTCAGGTACTGGTTTGCCAGGTCTGCCTGGAGGTTGGAAAGCAGGTGGACTTAGGGGTTGCACCCATATTCTGCAAAGCACGGGCTAGGTACCACACCAACTGGGGTATTTCAGAACCCTCTCATTAACCGAGACCAAAGCAATTGCAATTAATGAGCATGAAACTGCACTTTGGACACTCTCCATCTTTATGGCTGAGCCTTTCAGGTTATACGGGGGAGTCTATTGCTATCATCACTGTAAGACATTACGAAGTAAGATGTGACATTATGCCCAGGTCTGTATAGCACCGAAATGAGAGGAAAGCCCTGCCCAGCACCGGCAGACAAAGGGAAATGCCGGTGGCTGAAACACTTAGAGGTCAATGGATGTGGCCGAAGCCATCAGTGCCATCACCAGTTGTGGAGACTGCTGGGGGAGTTCATAAAGTCTCATTCTGCCCCGGGCTGTGGGTACAGTCACTCACACGCACGGGGAGGCTAAAGCACTGCAGGGACGAGAAGAGACAGCCGTGACTGGAAATGTTGGTCCTTGGTATCCCCGTGCCGTACATTTCTCTGGCTTCATAAGCACACATCGAGAATTTTATTTTTTTTTCCTAAGCTGCTGCAACACATTTTTTGTTGTTTGTGAGGACGGGGGGATGACGTCTTGTGCAAACATGGATTTTTTCAGTGGTGTATTTCTTCCTTCTCTTCCAGAGTCCAAGTCCGACTCAGTGCAGTGATGCTAACAGAGAGCCTGCTCGCATGGAAAAGCTGTTTCATTTCAAAGGGGACAGTGTCCTCCTGATGAGGGACATCATCTTTCTGGAATCCAAGTTTTTCATGAGATGAGAAAAACACCATCGTCCAGCTCAAACTCCATCCTTTCCTTCCCACCCCTCCAAGCAGGACACGAGACACGCAGGGGACCCTGAAGGAACGCACTGGCCAATATTTCAGAAACTCTCTTAGAAATTCAGCAAACACACACCCTTCTTCCAAAAGAACCATTTGTTACTTTCATCGCTGGAAATTTGGATTAGATCAATTATAACAGCGGGAGGGGCCAATGGCAGACAGGGTAATCTGTCACCATCTTGTTCTTCCGTATCTAAGAAAAAATTTAAGTCTCCGTATTTCATAAATTCTTTGAAAATGAATACAGAGTGAAGGGAACATCCAATTATTTTCCACCTCCACAGACAGAGAAGCAAAGAGATGCTTTGAAAACAAGTTTATTAATGGCAGTATGGAGCTATATTCCTAGACGGGAGCTCAGGCTTCCTCAGTAAACAGGCAGGAGCTAGAAAATCCCATGAGTGGGGCCGAAAAACCCTGAGGAGAGCTGAAAACACCCAGCAGACGGTGGAACAGGCCTATGCCACATGATGAAAACAACTTGTACACAACCACAGGTCATCAGGCCGTGCCAGTGACGGGGAGCGAACCCTGGGTTCATCGGCCATCACGTCTCCCAGGCAGAACGGAGTGACGTTACTGTGACTGTGATTTTTACAACATTTTTAAAGAGAATCGTTTTGCCAGCAGCTAAGATAGTTTTAAACCAGTTCAGTGATATTTTAAAATGTTGACTTGTAACTCCTAAGCTCACTAGTCTGTGCATAAATACAAGCAGAGGCACATTGTCCACAGCGAACCATCCAGTCCGTCCCTACCTTACACAGAACACCAGAGGAAGAGCTGGATATGATTTGGGCACTCTCCTCTTACTCTCTCCTGCTCCTTTTCCGCCTCCAAATCACTCCACAACAGACACCTCATACATGAGTTAATTACTACATCTTGGTTTCATTAGAAATAATAATCAAATAGAACTTTTCTGGTGCTGTATGGTTTCTTGAACAAGCATGGAATGGATGTCCACGCCGTTGGGTTCACCAGCCCAGCCCAGTGCTGACACTAAGCCCAGGGCTGGAGCGCTCCCAGGCCTGGCCAGCTCAGAGGACTGGCGGAGGACGTCAGGTCTGTCTGCGCCCCTCTGCAGACACGCTTCAGCAAGGTATTTGGAGAAGCGTTGCTCCTCTCTGCAGCCCAATACCGTGTCTGGGCCTTTTCAGTATCCTCATAACAGTGTCGCTAGGTACACGGCAAGATGAAGTTTTCAGGGCAAGTTCTGCTTTTTATTTCCTTCCCCCTCTCCTCAGCCTTAAAAATCACCTACCTTCAGATCAGGGATCCCATACCCCTTCCTCAGAGTGATCTGGAAAACCTCCAGAGAGCTAATGAAGGCTGCCAGCCTGGTCAGGCTCTGCTTGCCACTTCCGCCCACGCCGACCAGGAGCGCGTTTCCTCCGGGGGACTCCAGGATACGGTTGATGCGGCAACTAAATTGAAGCATACAAAATCTCTCATTAATGAGAGTATTTTTCTATTTCTCTCCCCAGTGCTTTTCAATACATATTTTATTCACTAAGAAATTGTATTCTGAATGGGATGAAAAATGTCAATCTAAAAGACGTGTCAGCAATCAATCCCCATCTCTGCCGAGATCTATACAAAGGACATAGCTGATGAAAAAAATAGGTTGGTGGCAATTGAGGCTGTGCCTGATTTTTTTTCCACCTGCCAACTCCGGCTGGACAGAACTATTTTAAGGTGAAGGCCTGGATACCTTTGCAGAGAAGACAAGGGAAAAAGCACATTACATAGACGTGCAGAAACTGAGAACAAAATTCAAGGTTCTGCTATGCCTCCCCAGTAAAGGTTTGTCTTCACAAAGCATTTGGGGTTCATGTGCAGGTGTAGAGTCCTGCTACACAGTAAAGAATATTCACATATATGTAGAACAGCATAAAAACGTTTCTGGAAAACGCAGCCCTTGTTTTTTATTTATCCAAACCACTACTACTTAAAAGTGAGATTTTCTCACTCTTAAAAAGGAACTTGCTATTATTGCCCAGATGCATTCACTTGTCCCGTCTGAGAGTCGCGTGGTGAACTCTGCCTGCTTCCATTTTAGCCTCTTTAAGCAATTGCTGACATCCCCAGGTGTTAAAACCCCAACTGAGGCGTGTTTAGAGAATCCTACCTGTGAAAACCTCACTGCAAGCACCATTCCTCCCCCTTACATTATTGCCTTTATTCAGCTCACTTAACTGAGTATTTTCCCAGACCAATTTAATTCATTTTTCAAATAAGACTGGGAGAAACACTGTACTGCTTTATGACAACTCAAGTATCTTACGATCTACGCGCAGACTCCCATCGATTGTGAAATTATACCCAGAAAAGCAATCCAGTTGGGACGGAGAGCTTCAGTGCTCCTGGTGTCAGTTCTCAAGGCCAGCTATCCCTGAAGACAGCAGCGCGGCCTCTGCCCGTGATGTACTCTGGGGGCCACGTGCTTTGCGAATGTGCACGATGAGCCCTGGATTAGCAGGAGACCAACAGGTCTCTCTCACTTACTTACATAAAATAAGTTCTCAATTTTTCCTTTTTTTTTCCCCCCCAACTGAAAATTTTCAGCAAATTCAAGCTGACATTTATACGCTGTTTGAGATGGAATAAGTTGGAGATTTCAGCAAAATGTAATGAACGGAGTTCACCTAACTCCAGTGAAAATCATGCTGAAGACTCAAACATTGCTTTCCTGATTATCCACAATATTAACTGGAGGGATAGTGCCAGGTTTTGTAGCAAATCCTGACTTCTGGAAAGTTCAAAAGGAGCACAAGATTAATGTCACTGTCACCTTTCTGCAAGCAACGCAAGCAGAAACGCCTACAGACACTGGGTTGCATATGACTCATTAATACAACGGAGTAAATGCCCGTACTCTAAGGGAAAACGTGCCCCAGCATAGCCGGCGTACCGCATTGCAAAAGTGACAGGTTGTTGAGCTCTCAGAACAGGAACGGTTAAACAGCTAAAAACAGTTAAAAGGAGTAGCACTTTATATGTTTTTCTATATGTGTTTTTTAGTTTGTGTGAGAGTAACTGCATTAGGTTGCCAGGTCCAGTGAGAACTGAAATCCCACACACCGGTATGCAGCAAGGCAGCGGCTTCCTCCTAGTTTAGAGTCACAAATGTGCACCTTTAGACACAATGTTTTCATAGAAAATCAGTGAAAACGATGATTTACAGGGCAGGTCCATCTTCTGAAGGGCATTTCAGCACCCAGAAATGAGTCCCTCTCTGCTGGGATTCCCAACAAGCGTTTAAATCATATTTGAAAGCTGGAGGTACACCTCACTATCTATACCACAGACATGTAAATAGCTTCATTATCACGAACTGTGGGTTTTCTATTTTCATATAGTCCCACATGCCAGTTTCCAGAGGGAATCCACCTGGACCTCTGGGCATCGAAACGCTAAGCAGAATTTTCAAAGGATCGAAAAGTTTAAATGCCTCAATCCATTTAAACTAGTGGCCTGAATGCACATAATCTCGCTTTATATAAATTCAAAAATCCCACTAAGAACCTGTGTAAACGTGGCTCTAAACCAGTTGTGAGAGCATCTGGGGAAATCCCAGTATAACCAGTTCTGTAGCTGGCTGTCAGGTGAAGACAATAAAGCACCTGAACATTGTCACGTACAATAAACATTCATGCCATACGCATCATCAGAGGCCAAAGATAGAACAGTAACCAGACTTAAATTACCACCAGCATGCAGTCCCTCCATCTGACAGCCCCAAACTTCCTCACGGTTTCAAAAGTGTGCTCCAAGCCGCAGGTAGAGAAGCCGTGCAGTATTTGTGCTGGACACACCACATGGGCAGAGGAAACTGCTGCACACCTCCGGCTCTATAACGACAGCTAACTACATCCACCAGGAAACTCCACGGAAGCAATTTGAGAAGTTCAATGCTACGATGAGACCACAAAGTCAGAAAATCCCCTTACACATGGCACATGGCATCCTCAAATAGCACCAGGTTCATGGCAGCGTTGACTTCATTGTAGTTGTCCAAGGCCTCCACAAGGAGCTGGTTCAACTCCTCCCAGGTTGGAACTGGCCTATAGCTGGGTTCCCCGATGCCTTTAGCAAAATGGCAATAAACGTTCATTCGCTTGNAAAAAGTCTAGGAAAAAACACTGCAGCTCCATGCCAGCTTGCCAGGTGAAGTACGGTGTTCTGGAAAATGCCTTTTTATGCCCATGTAGTTGCACCTGCATGTTGGAAAAGGGGGAAGAGGGACAAGAGGGAAAAAGGGGGAAAGAAAAAGCCCCAAGAGTGACTTCTTTTGCTCTGACAACTTTTTGCAAATCACAACAACTCAAGTCATTACCGTAAGAGAATGTGGCCACACAAAAGCCCTACAGCAGTAGCCACAGTGTTAGAACATTGAGGACAATGATAACGCGCGGAGGAGAAAGCGCTGTCTGCACTGCTTATGACCGCAGCGATACCTGTGTGATTCACACGGCAGCACTGCTGGGTGATGCCAGGCCCAAAGGACAGCAGGTCTGGAGCTTTCATTTGAAAGATGTTTTGGAAAAAAGGAAAGCACTATGGATTTGTGCCTGCATTTCACTTTGCTCCCATCAAGACCAGGGATCTGACTCTTCTGCTTTTGCCACATGAGACTCAAAGCACTTAAATAAAGGAATTTAATGCATTCACAGAGCCCAAATTGCCTCTCCCCAATGCTTTATGGAGGGCATCATTTACCCATATACAACACCGGCAGCCCGGAATATGGATGACAGAGATTTTACACCTGAGCTCCAACCAAGAGCATTGTCCTCCCGGCAAGTGAGAGATGGGCAAACCTTGGGTCAAACTTTGCTTTCCCAAGGAACTTTTTTCCTGCGAGCATGTATGTTATTATCAGAGTTATGAACCTCAACGCTTACATCATAGAATTTCTTCACCATCTCCAGCTGGATTTTATCAAAGGTACCATAATCCCTTTCTTCAACCATCTTATCCCGGTACACCCGGTTTGACTCATGCAGGTAGAGCTTCACTAGGTCTTGGGGTTGCTTCAGACATTCAGGGGTAGAGAACAGAAGGCCCTGTGGAGAGCAGAGACAGTCAGAAAACTCCATCTTGACCCTAAGGGACTATCCTCACCCCCGGCATCCAGGTGATCCCGCTAGAATAGGGCTAAACCACTCTAAAAGGCAGAGTTAGAGCGACCTGCAATTGAATTCGGAAGAGGCCCCTCCTCAACAGCCCCTGAAGAATGTGCCCTTTGTTACCCCCAGTCTCCCAAAGCAGTTGGTATTCGTTACACTCATTCGGATACCCCACACAGCATCCTCGACGCAGCCTGGTTGGGCTGGTGCTCCCGAGCTCAGCTGCAAAGAGCACGCAGAGTCAGGCACCCGCCCAGACACGCGGCTTTTTGCACCCCAACACCACACCATGGCTGCTTTGTCAAGAAGAAAAAACAGTTTGGAAATGTTAGTGGCAATGATTTCCTTTTTTTTTAATCAATTAATTTTAATTAGGTGCGTTCTGCCTGCAGGAATATTAGTTGCTGTCTGCTTATCACAGTATGTTTACCATGAACTCTATTAAAATGCATAAAAGAATTATATTTCAAAGAGGTGTCGCCTATAACTAAGCCTATTAACAGCACAGAGGATTTTCAACGGCATGAATTAAATAGACAGCTTTTATTCCTAACATCTAATTATTTATACATAAAATACAAAATACATTAAAAGCAATGTAAAGCAGTCCCTCTCAGCTCACTGGCCCATGGCTCAAGTCGTTTGGGTTTCACATTTGTCATTACAGTTGCCAAATTGTTATTTTCTTTATTTCAGAAAAAAAAAAAAAGTCATGAGAAGAGCTGACAGCTTGAAGGGGGAAAGGGAAACACACTGGGTCTTAAACTGATTTTTTAAAAAAACCCACAAACCAACCCTAAATCACTCAGGCACTCTAAAGACACCCCCAGCCACTAAAGTTGTGTTCTTGATGCAAGCGTTACCTCAGAGGGAAGAAAATCCTCACTTCACCAATCTGTAATCAGTTTATTAACTCAACAGCTGAGCATCTCCCCTTTTCTCACGCTGCAGTCCCAACCCTTGCTCCTCTCAGCAGAGCCACCAGGCTCCTCCATGAGCACAACCAGCTGCACCCCAAAGAGCCACAGGGATGCTCTGTGAGGTTGAGCTTCCAGGAGATGCTGTAGCGTCTACGGCTGGGACGCATGAAAGATGCGTGGGTCACTGCGTCTGTGACGAATGTGGTACCAGCATGCAAAAACCCCTCCAAACAATGAATAATCCCCTGCCCTTTCCTGTATCAGTGCAAGTTCTATCCATCTGGTTGTTGAGTCCTCAAGGTTGTATTTCAGCCATATCTTTCATCTTCTCCTCCTTACCAGAAAGGCCAGAAGCTGGTTAGGAAGCCTCTCTGCTGCAACGAGGCTTCCCTAGGCAACGATATCAAATATCACAACATCGGTGATAAAACAGTGAAACTCCAGGAGAGGTCTTTGCTGAGAGGAGCGGCTGTGCCCGTTGGGGTGCGAGGGGCTCGCCACCGCCCTGCCAAGGAGCGTGGAGCTGGGCTGCAGGGGTACCACCGCCCCCGACTCATCAGATTGGGATTTATTACCGGGTAATTCTGAGTGACAGGTTCCTCAGCAGCTTAATAATCACCCCAGGGGACAATGTGTATTTGGCACGGAAACGAGGAATATGCTAATCGTCCCAGCAAGACTTGTCTGCCGTGTTGCTGTCACGCATCAACATGCCAGCAGAGATGGGCTGTCGCCGTTCTGACAAGGCAGGACCTGACCTCAGCCCGTGACTTGTTTTTTTTCCCTCCACGATCTCCATGAAGAGGAGGAGAGCGAAGAGCACCCATGACCCCGTCAGCCTGCCAGGGAGATCTCATGTGCTCTGCACCCACCACAGCTGTACTGAGGGAAGTCCAGGAGATACTTCTGCTTCCCATCAGAGCTCTGCAAACAGTGACAAGTATTGGTCAGCTCACACTTCCCAACATCAGCATATCTGGGCAGTTAGCAGCCCTGGCCTGGGGCAGGGCAACTCCCACCACGGCTCCATTAATGAGCCATTACCTCAAACACTGTGTTATCACTACCTTCTGACCAGGAATGGTCTCCAAAAACCATCTAGCACAGCCACACACTCCAGCCAATTCTCATGACTTGTATCCCCCCTGCACAACTATTGGCTCCCCCCCCGAAACCTCAGAAGCTTCCTATGCAAGAGCAGCTTCCATGCAATACCATTTGCTTCATCTATAAGTTCAGGTGCTCTAGATTTAATTTGAAGCCCCTCACAAATAAAAGGATCACTCATTTTTCTATAGTGACATGCACAGCCCTGGTACTGCCCACAGCACCAAAAAGTCCCACATTCCACAGTTAAACCATTTTTCGCAATAGAATCATAGTATCGTCAAGGTTGAAAGGGACCTTTAAGATTGAGTCCAACCATTAACTTAACACTGCCAACTCCACCACTAAACCATGTCCCTCAGCATCACCTCTACAGGTCTGTTAAATGCCTCCAGGGCTGGTAACTCTACCACTGCCCTGGGCAGCCTGTTCCACTGTTTGACAACCCTTTCAGTGAAGAAATTTTTCCTGATATCCTAAACCTCCCCTGGCACAACTTGAGGCCATTTCCTCTTGTCCTGTTGCCTGTTACTTGGGAGAAGAGACCGACCACCCCTCGCTACACCCTCCTTTCAGGGAGCTGTAGAGAGCGAGAAGGTCTCCCCTCAGCCTCTTTTTCTCCAGGCTGAACACCCCCAGGTCCCTCAGCCGCTCCTCAGGAGACTTGTGCTCCAGACCCCTCACCAGCTCTGTTCCCCTTCTCTGGACATGCTCCAGCACCTCAATGTCTGTCTTGTTCTGAGGGGCCCAAAACTGAACACAGCACTCGAGGTGGGGCCTCACCAGTGCCGAGTGCAGGGGGACGATCACGGCCCTCTTCCTGCTGGCCACACTATTCCTGATACAGGCCAGGATACTGTTGGCCTTCTTGGCCACCTGGGTACACCGTTGACCAGTACCCCCAGGTCCTTCTCTGCTGGGCAGCTTTCCAGCCACTCTGCCCCAAGCCTGTAGCGTCCATGGGATTGGTGTGACCCAAGTGCAGGACCCGGCACTTGGCCCTGTTGAACGCTGGCCCATCGGTCCAGCCCAGCCTGTCCAGACCCCTCTGTAGAGCCTTCCTACCCTCAAGCAGATCAACACTCCTGCCCAACTTGGTGTCTTCTGCAAACTTACTGAGGGTGCACTCAATCCCCTCGTCCAGGTCATTAATAAAGATACTAAAGAGAATCAGCCCCAGTACTGAGCCCTAGGGAACACCACTCGTGACCGGTTGCCAACTGGATTTCACTCCATTCACCACCACTCTTTTGGCCAGCCCGGCCATCCAGCCAGCTTTTTTCCCAGCTAGAGCAGCTCTTCAAAGAAGATATTCCAGGTCAAATGGTTAGGCAGTCCAATGAAGACAGACATTTAAATTTTTCTTTCTCTGTGCACCCTTACACGCTCTCAGGGGCATACATAGAAAAAATGCATCCTTCATCTCTACGTGGAAATATACTGCACACATATAGCCAAAATAGAAACAGAAGACACCTCTGCACATACAGTACAATCTTGGAAAGTCAAAGACTTTGGTTTTATACTGCTACCTAGAACACAATAAAAGCTACGTATATAGGGAAGCTGAATGTTTAGGTCAAAAAAGAAAAAAAGGCACCAGAACCTTACAAGCCATTCTTGCAAAACCTGCAAACCTCTAACATGTGTCCAGAAATCAGGGTCTGAAGCAATGTGACATGGATTCTGGACACTAGGCTTCTAAGGTTCAACAAGGCCAAGTGCCAGATCCTGCCTTTGGGTCACAACAACCCCACGCAGCGCTACAGGCTCGGGGAGAGTGGCTCAATAGCTGCCCAGCGGAGAAGGACCTGGGGGTGGTGGCGGACAGCCGGCTGAAT
>VZSZ01005041.1:0-35616 GCA_013398815.1 Ibidorhyncha struthersii | reverse complement strand
TTGAGGTGCTGGAGCGTGTCCAGAGAAGGGCAACGAAGCTGGTGAGGGGTCTGGGGGACAAGTCTGATGAGGAACGACTGAGGGAACTGGGGCTGTTTAGCCGGAGAAGAGGAGGATGAGGGGAGACCTTATCACTCCCTACAAGTACCTGAAAGGAGAGATGGGGACTGACCTCTTCTCCCCAGTGACAAGTGATGGGACAAAAGGAAATGGGTTCAAGTTAAGCCAGGGGAGGTTTAGATTGGATATTAGGAAAATTCTTTTCACTGAATGGGTTATCCAACATTGGAATAGGCTGCCCAGGGAGGTGGTGGATTCGCCATCCCTGGAGGTGTTCACAAAAAGGGTAGACGTGGTACTTGGGGATACGGTTTAGAAGTGGTTTTGTCAGGTTAGGTTAATGGTTGGACTCGATGATCTTAAAGGTCCCTTCCAACCTTAACAATTCTATGATTCTAAGGTGGTAATTATTTCCACTTGTTAAGCTTTGCATGCCACAGGGCTCCCTGCCAGCGGGCAGGCGTCCCGCTCCCACGGCTGCGGGCAACCCAGCGAGCGGAGAGCAGCACCAAGACTCAGAGCAGAGCTTCCCCTGCCCGCTGGGCTGGGAGGGATGAGAGACCTAACGTGCTCCCACGGAAGGGTGATCAGAAGGTGACAGAACAGAAAGTCTCCCAGGCATAAAATGTAAGAAAAATAAATTACTTTTTCTCTTTGCAGTCTAAACAATGTTTAAAATCGTAATAACTTGTGCAGCACAGTGACCCCTTTCCAGCCATCCCGCACTGTTGGACTAAACACTCTGCTCTCCTCTTTCCTGATGTTACTCCCGGGGCTCCTGGGGCAGGATTAGCACTTTGAGGACAGCGGAGACAGGAAAACAGTGACAAACACAGCATTACTATCAACAGCATGTGGGCCACGAACCCAGAGTCCTATTTAAAAGGCCATTTTCAAGATATGCCCATCAGGGAGGATTGATGAGGGGCTTCAGCCACCCCATTGGCACCGCGTCCTGCGGCAGCTGCTGCGTGTGATGGAGCAGCACCATAAACAGCCACTGCTGGGAAGAGAAACAGCAGAGCGGGCAAGACGGAAGGAGGGGAAGACTCTGGAAAAAGAGTGGCTCTGGTGGCCAGATGCCAGGCAGGCCCGAGGCTAAGCCATGCCAAACAATCGCGCCAGGCCGAAGAACAAACGGGAGGTGCTGCACACCCCGCACCAGCCTGGCAGCCGCTGCTCTCCCCCCTCTCCAGCAGGCAACACACAAGGCTCATTTTGGCATTTGCAAGCCTGAAGGTTGCGGGGCTCTTTAGCAAGCTCAAGCACGGGTAAATATGAAAATCCCTCCCCGTGCAAAGGAGGGTAAAGTCTGGCAGCCGCTAAAGCCGGCGTGGAGGCGAAGCTGAGGTGGAGCGAGACATGCCGGAGCCACTGCCATCACATCTCAGGAAGGGACAGAGGCCGTTCTTCCTCAACTGCCACAGATCTTAATGTGACACGCTGCTTGAAAATCTTGTTAGAAATGGGAATAAAAAGCAAAATACAACCCTGCTGAGTCTATGATTATTATTTTACAGAGATGACAGATATAATTTAGAGCATAATACCATGGTAACCCTTTCAGACGGAAAGACAGACAGCAATGGGACTTCCTCTGGTGTGAGCCAGCAGGGAATATATTTTTAAAAAGCATAATCCACAACTCTGTCACTGCAGAGAGCTGTCTTCTTTAATCAAGGGTAAATTGCCTGGAGCGTACCAATCAATTTAACTCTGCAGTGCATGGTGGGACCCAGAGGCATGAAAAGGTGCCACAGAAATACAAGGCAAGCAGTGTCAGACTTCAACCACAGATGGGACTGCTACAACAGGACAGTAACAGAGAACATCTTCTGATGAGCCCAAAGGACTATAAAGGACTGAAAGGTGACCTTACCCCTGCAACAGTAACGCCAGTAACAGTAAGTGATGTAGACCAAGGACAAGGAGCCAGGGCTGCCATTCCTGCAGATCTTGCTTAATCCTACCCCAGCCCCTTCTTGCCCATCACCCTGGACTACGGTTTCCAGCCTCTCCTCACTCTGAACACTTCCCAGTAAGATGTGACAGCAAATTTCAGCTGGTTTATTACAGATAGGTTTTACAGTACTCGCTGAGCCTTCTGTAACCATTCAAAACCAGCCCATGAGCCCAGGGGGTTGAACATGATCATGGATTTTGAGGCTCCTTGTTATTCTTTTTCAAAATCAGAAAGGAGCATCCTTCAATGCAGACCCTAGCAGGCTTCCAGGTGAGCAGTGACGTGAATGTGTTTGTGTGTTCATCAGAGAAACCGTGCCTGGTGCTGGCTTCCTTCTCCCTTTGGTTCCCCTCCTTCACCCACAGCCCTTCTGCCAGTCCCTGCCTCCCCAGAGGCTCATGTTCCCCTTCGGGCAGCCAGCCCATCCTCTCCATGGTGGGCATCCACACGTTACCCTGGTGCCACACAGCACAGACCAGCTTATTTCTACTTGAGGGCCTGAACCAAAGTTTCACCCACCCTATGGCTCCTGGCCAGCTGATGCCAGAGAAGCAGTGGCACCACCGAGTACAGTGCTGAGGCACAGGGGGTTGTTCCGCTGAAGATGAAGTCCAGAGACAAAAATCAAGCGAGAACAGTAGATAACATCATTGTTGTGCAGGAATACATGGGATTCCCCATAACCTTCCCAAGTCATGTTTCATCTCAAGGGACACCTACTCTGCAGCCAAGAGAGCCTTGAAAGCAACACAGCTCAGCCAAGACGCCCACATCGGGCAGGCGGGTACAACACCGGAAGAACCCTGTGTCCTTGTGCAGCCACTGGAACGCAGGTGGGATGTCCTGACACGTTTCAAAAAGCACTAGACAGCCACACTTGGAGGAGCTGGAAAACACCACACCTGTGTCCCTGGCAGGGGCAGATGGTCAGCCTCCTGCCCTCCCCAGCCTTGGATGAACCTAGATATCCTCACACATGCGAATCTGAGCACCTTAATCTGGAGCCAAATCCCACCTTAGACCTGCAAAGTGTCAACATCTGACAACAGGACAGTCACCTCAGACTCCTTTCACCTCCAATGAATGAAGTGCTACAGAAACACAGTTCCTCTGAGCTCTTCTCCATGTCTCCATGAGGATGAGCTGAACGTGAACTATTGTCCGGGTTTGAGGTAAAACAGAACTAATACACAGAAATATCCATTTTTCTCTCCTGAGGGAGACGACACGACTAGGCAGGCAAAAAGGAATCCCACTGAAGATGCTCAGATCCCCAGAGATGATCATTCCAATTAGTCAGGACAAACATGAACAGTGCTTGACAAAGTCAACCCACTGCTGCCTGTCCAGCCTTCAGCCCCTGGGTGTATAGGTTGCTCTCTTCCCCTTTGGTTTCACCAATACTTTTATTTGTCTAGACAAATCTCTGGCATTTTGCCATCATTCGGAGTGAGCACCTTCTGGAGTCACCTTCAGCTGAATCTGAGTGACACAGACATCAGCCTGATCTGCTCAGGCAATGAGTGTTGGGTGCAGAAGGACAAACATGAAAGCAATATGTTCCCATATCTCTCTGTGGAAGGGAATTACTGCTGACTTGCTTTGGGGCAGTCTTGTTCTGTGCAACACTAACATGCACGCCAGGTGCAAACTCATTCACTCTTCATTAGCTGCAGCAATTAAGATACAGGTTCTTGGAGTGTTTTGTAATGAGAGAATTAGCACAGGACCCCTTGTCATAAGAGCTGTCAGGCAGTTTTGACAAAGGGAATCAAGCTGGGCTTGTAAGGTCCTACTTAAATGTTTAGGTACAGTATTAATATCTAACGTGGTACGGTAATGCCAGAGCCACTGGTCAGACTGCAAATGGAGGCACAGTTAACGACCCGCGCAGAGCCAGCAGTACCACAGTACAGTGGCAGCGAGTCCAGGGTTGACTCCTCCACAGCTGCAATTTGCGTATGGTTTGTGCCTTTAACGGTTATCTTTGGCTGCTTGTATAATCACAGAATAGCTGGTAAAACAGCAATCCCCAAACGCCTTTTATATACGCAGCTATTATGCATTCAGTGTTTGATTGTTTGTCTGGGATTAAAAGGAATTTCAAAAAGGCATTATGCACCGACCTACAAGCTTTACACCCACTGATTCCCCATCTTCCCACAGGCTAAGGAAACTCAGACGGCCCTGCTTTCGGGGGATTTTTTGGGTTTTTTTTGTTTCCCTCTTTCTTTTTTTTTTTTCTTTCTTTTTTCCAGATGCCATGACATCAAGCTTCATGAAGAACATGGACCAGAACATGGACCACACGGACGGACTGCAAGGTGGTTAGAAAACTGGTTGGACCATGAGGATCAAAGTTCTAACTGGAGGCCAACTACCTACCAGCAGTGTTCCTCAGGGGTTAGTACCGGGGCAGTACTCTTTAATGCCGTCCTCACTGATGGATGAAAAGCTGGACACGAGTTGGCAATGTAGGCTCACAGCCCAGAAGGTCAACCGCATCCTGGGCTGCATCCCCAGCAGCGTGGCCAGCAGGGCGAGGGAGGGGATTCTGCCCCTCTGGGGAGGCCCCACATGGAGTACTGTGTCCAGCTCTGGAGCCCCCAACATCAGAAGCACATGGCCTGTTGCAGCAGGACCACAGGAGGCCGTGAAGATGCTCTGAGGGCTGGAGCCCCTCTGCTGCGAGGACAGGCTGAGAGAGTTGGGGTTGTTCAGGCTGGGGAAGAGAAGGCTCCGCGGAGACCCTTCAATACTTAAAAGGGGGCTTATAAGAAAGATGGGGACAAACCTTTTAGCAGAACAAGCGGTAACAGTTTTAAAGTAAGAGGGTAGATTCAGACCAGACATAAGGAAGAAATGTGTTATGCTGAGACACTGGCCCAGGTTGCCCAGAGAGGTGGTAGATGCCCCATCCCTGGAAACATTCCAGGTCAGGTTAGACACGGCTCTGAGCAACCTGGTCTAGTTGAAGATGTCCCTGGTCATTGCAGGGGGGTTGGACTAGATGGCCTTCAGAGGTCCCTTCCAACCCAAACCAGTCTATGACACAGGCAGCACACCCTCAGCAGGTCTGCAGATGACACTGACCAAGCAGAGAAGTTATTACACCAAAGGGAGGGACCCTGACAGGCTGGAGAAAAGCTGTATGATGTTCAATCCCCTTTTGGGTCCCCCAGTACAAGAAAGACATCGACATACTGGAACAAGTTCAATGGAGGCCACCAAGACTGTAAAACAGTGGAGCAGAGGACATGCAAGGAAAGGCTGAGAGAGATGGGAAAAGGTGAAGGGGAATGCTACTGCCACCTACAACTACCTGATGGGGAGTTACAGAAAAGATCAAGCCAAATTGTTTTTTGGAGGTGCATAGCAAAAGGACAAGAGGCAACAAGCACAAATTGCATCAAGGGAAATCTGATTGAAATAAAGATATATAAACTTCACCACAGACTGGCTTTAGCAGTGCAACCGCGGCCAGGGAGGCGATTGGAACTCCAGCCTCGGAAACATTCAAAACCCATCCCATCAGCCTGACCTAACTTTGAAGTTGGCATTGCTTGAGCAGGGGATTGGACAAGACACCTTGAGCTAAATTATGAATTTATGAAGATGTAACGAATGCAACACACGGAAATGCATTCCCGGAGTCCAGAGCTTCTTTCACACTCAATTTCAGGAAAATAAATGTGTTCCGGCAGAGCTAAACAGGAAACCAGATCATCTCCAAACCCCAAGAATATTTAAGGTAAGTAAACAATCAAGATGAAATGGCAAAAGGTAAGGAAGGATTTCAAGAAAAATTGAACCACAATTTAAATAAATGCTCTAAGACCAAGGAGCCAGACTCCCCCCGCTCCTCCTACAGCCATATGACAAATGAAAAGCCATCTGAGCTCCTGTCACTGCTCCTACCCTCTGGCCCAGCATCTAGATCTGGCAGGACATTTTCTAATATCCCACAACCTTAGCACCTTTCAAGCAGACTACAGTTAAAATTAAAGCTTCCCATTGAAATGCTTCTTTTCTCTCTCTGTGCCTTTCAAAGCACAGATTAACTACAAGTCGGGATTTAACATGACCCACATCTAACGTCGAAGGCTGCTGACTTTTAGCTGAGCACAAGTGACAGGTCTGATTCCTTCTTGACACAATGGAGTTATTAACTTTTTCAAGGTCCTGTTCCTGGGTTTCCTATTCTCTGTTATTACTTCAACTCTTGTCTGATGGACCAGACCATAAGGCACTGAACTTTCAGTACCTGCTTTGTAAAACAGACATTAATAAGGACAGCAACAAATTACAAACTGCTGTTTTACAACAGGTTATGGTGTTTCAAACCTCTTGATTTGGCTACTGAGAACTTTCTCAAACTTTCTTAATCAGCCTTAAACTCTGAAAGGCTCTTTGAGCAGTAATACCTACTGCTTCAAGGTATGAGATTTCTGAGGAAAAATGAAAGAAAAAAAAACAAATATCTCTCCACTGTTGGAAGAAAACATTTTTAAAGCTGAACAACCTCCCCTTGGTACAGAACTGGGTCCAGTGGTAATTCAGTTTCAGCAATGAAGTCAAAGCTGGTTTTGATTTATTTATCAACTCTTTAAATGCCATCCTTCATGCACATGCTGAGTACGTCACCACCGAGAAGCTACAAGGACATGCCAGTATAGGCCAACAAACTGTACTGGCTGTAGGCAGAGCAGTTGAACAAGGTCCTACTCTCCTGTCTTCAGACAGTAGCCCCCAAAGTATCCACCACCTGCCTAAAGTCCTTTCCCCATGAGGTGGAGCAGTGCCATTACTCCCCCCATGTACACATGTGGAACTGCGGCTTACAAAGACAAACCCAGCTCCATGACACTAATGGTCACTTAATTAAGTGCTGAAGTCAGGAGCCCAATGGTCCCTTCAGTTGGTCCCTTCTACAGCCAGGGGGCATTTCAACCCACCCAAAACCTGCACCTCCTTCTGGAGATATTCATCCTTCCCCGTTGGCCGCAGGAGGCTGGAAGGTATATAAGCTTCTAACTGGTGTTCCTCAAAGCCATGGGTGAAGGCTCTGGAATCCATCCAAAACCAATCAGGAATTAGGGAATGGCCTGATGTCACCCCCTTTACTCAGGGGACACACATGCTGTGTCACTGTCAGGTGGGAGACTGTATTTTGCTCACCGAGGCGAGCTGGGCCAGGGCAACACATGTCCACAGTCCGCCAATGGCCTCAGAACAAGCTCCAAGTGCCACAGGACAGCAACCACACTTACTTGGAAGATATTGGAGAAGTCTCGCAGGTTGAAAACGTAGTGGAACTTGATAGCTGTTGGCAGGAAAGTAGCAGCTACTTTCTGATGCAGTGCCAGGGCCAGGGCAACCAACTGCTGAGCTGATTTTTGCACAGCCACTGAGAAATTCCCACTTGTCAGGTGCTGCATTAAAATGGTGCTGTAGATCCTGGACAAGGCATTCTGACCAGGGATGGAGAGAGCAAAGACGCAGAAGTGACGCTGAGGAATAGAAAGGACAAGGTCAGAGAAATGGGCAACCACCTCTCAAGCAAAATGCCCTTGGGGACTTGATGCAATTGGACACAGTGGTAGACAATCTCATCTAGGCTCCCTTTTCCACAAAAGGTTGGCCTGGATAATCTTTCAAGGTCCCTTCCAACCTGGGATGCTCTATGACTCTATGACTTGCAGTCCACCTGAACAAGGCTATTGCCCTCTTCCAATTTTCCAGCAGAGCACAGCTGGCAAATGACATCATTCCACTTCCAAACACGGGATTTTCAACTGCATTTCACAACTGCTACGCTGGAAGTTCAGTCCATTGAAGAGCTCTGAAAGCCCACCAACCTCTGATGAAGCCCAGTCACCTTCTCTGTTGGGAACAGCCCCTAGAAGGTGCCACCTCCCAGAAGACCCCTTACTGATTTGGAACTTGCAAAGACAGAGGAGATGCCCATATACAGCCATGGATGCTTCATTTTAACACCACAACTTGCTAAGGAGCAGCCAGGGCCTGGGCTGACTCTGGTCACGAGGTTTCTCCATGAGGGCATGAATTTTGCTCTCTGCTATCCAGGCTCCCCAACGGCTGGTGGGTCCCCACGCTGTGAGCAGGATCTGTCCCTGTGGCAGCCACCCCACCGAGTCACGGCTGCTCTTGCCTGGGTACCCTTTTCTGAGGATATTTCTCCATTACTGCTCACCTGCCAAGCTTCCTCCTACGGCACGGCAAATAGCTGCCATGCAGCTGGGAAAGGCACTGTCCCTCTGGCTGCCATTTGACCCCCAGGATGCTGACAGGACCTGCTCAGTGGGTTTGATCTGCCGGCACAGGGAACAGCCTCTGAGCAGGCTCTGCCACTCCCCACGGCTTGGAGAAAAGGCTAAGGAACATCAGAGCTGGTAATAACCAGCTGGTAATAACCAGCTCTGTGCTCCAGGTTGAGCCTCACAGCTCCCAAAAATCAAGCCCTGAGATTTAAGATATACTATATACCTATACTTCTGCTACCATCAGCACTTGTACTGGTTTGGGGGATTTTTTTTTTTTTTTGGTTTTCTTTGTTTGGGTTTCCCCCCTACACCTCTTTTTAATGAGAATATACTGTCAGCTCCATCAGGAAATTTTAAAAACCAAGAGGCTTTAATGAACTATGTTCCGGAGGTAAATATTAGCTAAATAAAGGCAAAATCTGTCTATGCACCAGAAGGCTGTCCCAAAAGTAGGTGTTAGGCTGGCTGGCAACTTGTGACTTCTTCCTCCGACTGAGCAGCAGAATGTGAGGAAAAACAAACAAGGGAATAAGGGAGCGAGTCTGCTGCTTCACCATTAGGAACTACAGTCACTCGACAGCTTCATGCCATTTGTACAGATAAAATGACAGCAGGATCTGCCAGTTGTTCTCCTCTGACCTCATGCTTAAATAATCCACCCAAAAATAAAACAAGCGATGTGACGTACTCTGCGCAGGGCTTTACCTGCAGACGAGGGTTGATGGTGAAACTCCCCGCAGTTGGATTCATGCACGACACGTACTGCACATTCGTGATCTCCTTCAGCGACAGCTTGGTCCTGTCGTACCTTTTGGGCAACAGAAAAGCAGCGGCAGGGTGACGGCAGCTGCTGCGTCTCCCTCGGTGCATGTCCATGGGCCACCAATTCCCAGTTGTCTCCAGTGGGGTCAAATTCTGCACCTCACCAAGGCAGGGCTCAGGCTTGCCTGCATACCTGTACGTGGCCTGGCACACATGAGTCCTGCTCTTGGCAGAAATTTTTCAGCTTCAACAACCTGTGGCTGATATTTCTATAAACTAGTAACAAGCACTGAGCAAAGCTCACAGGTTGTAGCAGTTACATGCATGGGAATTGTAGAAAATCGCAGGAATCCAACTGGTTCAAGGCAGCCTGGGACAGGGGCAAGCCAGCTGCCCGCTGCTGATGCAGCTGCCCATCGCTGCCTGCACGGGAAGGACGGGGACGGCGCCGACGGAGATGGGAGTGCAGCCCCAGCAGCAGCCCCAAGAGCTCGGTTACCACTGGGGCCAAGGCAGCCCAAGGGTTGCAGTGGGCTTTGCCCACCTCACTCCTTGTCATCCCTGGAGTCCCAGAGAGCTGCAGGAGGGGACACCGAGTGTGCAACACCCCAGCGAGCACTGCCGAGAGCGCAGGCAGAAAGCCTGGACATACCTGGGAGGGGACACATGGCATGCTGCTTGTCCCCGTGCCTCCAGTGCTCCCACACAACCAGCAGAGCCCTCTTTCTGCCCGACTTCCCTGACATCCGCAACCCCAAATTTCTCCCTGCCCTCCACTGCCTCCATACTTGGGAAGCTTTTGGCCAAACTCAGGCAGGCAGCTGAGGAGACTGGAAATTCCTCCAAGTCCCTGCCCTGTAATGCCCCCCGGGAGAGCTGCAAATCTTGCTGTCCCACGCAGTGCTGCTGGCTACAATGTAAAATGCACCAATTGCCTTCCAAAACACTGTCACTGTTTTCCTTTCAAATTACCTCTGCCTAGAAAATGCTTGTTTGCTGCTGCCTGACTGAAAACAGTATTAGGTGCTCCCAGCTGAGACCAAATCTGTGGCCTTCCCCCATATCGCAGGACATAGAGGCTGAGCATCCCGTTCCCCTTGCAGCCTTTGCAGCAGGGACCACAGTCGCAAACCGCAGGGAGAGCAGAGCAAGGCTCCTCTCAACCAGGCTGTGAGCAACTGGAGCTTGTTTGCTGGGGACAGGGAAAACCCTGAGGGTGCACAACACTCGGTTCCCGCAGAGCCAGCTCCAGCCCACGCGGATGCGATGGCACACAGGGGATGGGAAGGGGGAACTGCGCCTCGACCTCCTCTCAGACCCCATCCCCAACCCTGGAGCTGAACAAAAAGGCCTCAGATGACCAAGCCCGAGTAGCCTCCTACCAGTGGCCGTAGTCCAGGTGCTGCCTGATCAGCGTGTGGGGCTGCACCGTGCCGTAAGCATCCACTTCAGGCATGTTCAGGTCATCGATGAAATAGATAAGCTTCTTGGTACCCAGAGGGCCGTAATTTCTGCCAGCCTTTTTATCCAGAGGCTTCTCAAGCACACCTGTATGGAGGCAGAGGTGCAAAGTTAAGCTACTGGGGGATCCACGGCTGCAAAATAAAAATGATTTTTCACCCCAGCCCAATGCCGGGCTGTGTGTAGCTACAGCAGCCCCGGGAGGAGCTGCGCTATGGCCAGGACAGGCAGAGCTGCTCTCACAGCACAGGGGAAGCCCCCAGGCCCCTCCAGCGGGCACCTGGGGCTGTTTATTGCTTTCTGGGGATGAAAAGTTGGTCTCAACACAGGATGCTGCTCCCCAGCAGGACAGTGGCTGTCCCCGAGCTGCGGCTACAGAGCAGCCGGGAGCACTGCACAAGGCTGGCAGGGCCCTTTGGGCAGCTTTTTGGTCTGACCCAACCCAAATTGGAAAGCTCTCAGTTCCTCCTTTTGAACAAAAAAAGGCAAACTAACAGCCTGCTACAAAGCAGGGCTACTTCAGAGCAAACAAAAGCTTTTCATGCAAGGTGAAGCCCTTTGAAATCCCTTCTGCATAATTTTTTAAACTAAATCTTGCTTGCCAAGGTTATCCTGACCCATACAAGAGAGCAGTGGCTGGGCACCGGGAAGGAGCAGGGGAGATGCTGTGGGCACACAAGCCCATGAGC
Source organism: Ibidorhyncha struthersii (assembly GCA_013398815.1). NCBI lineage: Eukaryota > Metazoa > Chordata > Aves > Charadriiformes > Charadriidae > Ibidorhyncha > Ibidorhyncha struthersii. Next base: position 24,397 of record VZSZ01005041.1, on the reverse strand, counting down.
AAAGCTGATTTTGTGAATGTAAGTGCATTGTTTACCTCTGTTAGACAAAAGAAATAGGTGATTTTGGGGCCAAATTGCTGCACGTTTTCAGAACAATCAAAATAATGGTTTTTATTTACATGCACCAAATACACACAAGTTCCCTGATCCCATCCTCAGCATTACCTGAACCTTCAGATAATATGACAAGACTCATTTCCAACACAAGCTGCCAAATTACCACCCAGTTTTAAGCAGGGTCATGCATGAGCAAGGCAAAGCATGGAGAGAAAAGTTTCTCATTTCAAAGTTTTGGAAAATTTTAATTTGTTTTAGCAGAAGGCTGAGGTTATGTGTTGCTCTAGATTATCAAATGTGGGGAATATTTAGAATGCTGCGCTGGTATTTAATAAAAATCACCCCACGTTGCTGCACATAATGTTTTATAGGTTATCGATTCCTGTGATCGCAGCCCAAGCAACCTTTCCCGACTCGGTAAGTGGAAAAGCAAACAGAAGCATCTTTCCTCTGCCCAGATCCTGGGGTGGGCTCTCTGCCACTCGGAGAGCATCCTCGGTCTCAGGGCTCGCTGCTCTCCTGAAGGTGGAGGCAGAATTTGTTTCATTTACAAAGTTTTGGGTTGTCAACAGAGCTGTAAGGTGCTGTAGAGCAGCACGGTAAGCAGCAATTCTTTGTAATTAGGGAAGACTGGCAAATGTAAATGGGACTGGGAACTTCTGTAAAAATCTCCTTGCGAAAATGTATGCTTGAGCTATTCATTATTGTGTGCAAAAGTTATTAAGGAAGATTTATATTCTGTTTTCTTCAGAACTTTTTTTTTTTTTTTACTGCTTCAGTGCCTTGCAGACAGCTTGTCTTTCCCACTACTCAAAATTCAGCTGATTTCTTGTCATAGACAGTTGCTGCACAAAGGAATGAATTGTGCTAAGAAAAATGATGAATCTTTCCTCAGTGGAGTCTCCCTCACCCTTCAATAAAACCACAATATTTGAAATTTCTGGTAGCAAGTTAAATTAAGTGTTTCAAATAAGCATTTAATTTAAATTTAATTAGTCCTTAATTAACATATAAAATCAGCCCTTTTTGAGGTTAAACAAGTATGCAGGAGATTCATCACACTGAAATGCAATTACTGGGGATCAAGTGACATGTTCGTGGAAGTTGCATTTAAATTCAAAGCTGTATCTCATAATAACAATAAAGGGTCTGTGTCTCTTCGATCCTGACGTACTCAAATTAGCACCTGAAAGAAACAGTCACTGCGAACAAGACTTAGCAAGAGCGACTCCTCTTGCTTACTGGCTGTTGATCAAGGAGGGGGGAGGGGGGAACCCAAACCTGCCCAAAACCCAACATTTATTGCAATTTTCTCAAGGCAGATCTGGAGCGGAAGGGTGCTGAATGACAGACGCCAGGGCTCCATCTGACAGAGGAGCAAGGAGGGACAGAGGGCCAAGAGGGCACCGAGCAGAGACGGCAGCAGACTGGAGGTCCAGGGCAACGGGCTGAGAGCCCAACAAATGCCAGCAAACGCAGCATTAGGTCACAATACACCGCAGAAAATACCCAAACTGTCCCAGGTGCGGGCAGAGAGGGTGTCTGGCTCCTTTTGGCCCCTATGCACACGCACTTCTGTAAGCCCCAGGGCCTGCAAGGATGGTTTGAACCACATACCTGTGCTTTCCCCAAAGGGTACACACTCCACATCTTATAAATCTCTGCACTAAGAGGCACCTCGTCTAGGAAATTACTGGCTTTCAAGTTAGGCTCTTTTTTTAAGAAAAAAAAAAAAAAATAATCCAAAACGGCTCTATGTCCATGTTTTACAAATTTAAAGAGGTGCCTGCCAGGGGGAAAAAAAAGCAGCCAACTGACAAACTACACAAAAAGGGACAAATTAAAAAATGAGCAGTAGGGAACTGGGCCAAGACGTATAAATCATGCTTCCTAACGCAAATCTCACAGCCATGTCTTCATCCACGCACAAGATGCCTCGTTCCGCTCTGCAGAGGAAGAAAGCCACCATCGCAGTCCATAGCTCCCGGCCAGCGTACGCAGGGACGCGCTGCCAGCTCTGCCTGTATAAATCCCCACACCTTCATATGTTTGCCCCATCCAGACAGAGATAAACGAGTGTGCATCCCCCCACCCAGGCAGCTGGGTGGACAAAAAGACAGCTCATTTACCAGCTCAAGGGCATTTCGTGGAGACCCTACACAAGGGGAAAAGGGAAAGAGACACCTGGGAGGAGAAGAGGGAGGCTGTCACCCTCACACTGCTCAGGGCTGCAAGACTGGCCAAAAGGTGAGGTTTTACCCATTTTTTTTGTTTAAAGGACATGTAACCCAAATAATTTGCATTTCTGCCGTGGGCAGAGGGAGGCAGGAGAGCCTGGGCACCAGCAGGCACAGAAACTCCACAAACCTGCCCCAGAAAGCTCTGGCGTTGGCCTCACAACGTGGTTCCAGGTTACACAGTGTGGGCTCGGCCTCCGCTGTCACGTCTCTGCTAGCAGATCAGTCCCACAGGGCAATTTTAAGCCCTGACACCTCTCTCAAAATGTTTGTCTTCTGGGGAGCCTGGTAGAGCACAGACGAAGCCCCAGATGCTCACTGCCTTCGGCATTGGTCTGGGCTGCGAGCATGTCCTCACCCAGCACCGCGTAGCCAGGAACAACACAGAGGGTGAAGGTTAAATCCTTGGTGTCACCAATGCTTCACAGATGGTGGTCCCATTTAGGGCTGGGGGGGTAAAAGGATGTCAGGACACTTGGGTCAAACCAAGCTACATGAAGGAAGCATTCTGTTTTATGATGACCCACAGCTGTTACTCACCTCACAACAAAGCAGGTTGTTTCATTCCCAGTTAATAAATACACATAAAAAGTTATTTATCTCTCTTTAGGTCAACTCAAAGTGAAAACACCATTCCAGAATGAGCCACTTTTTAAGAATTCCCTCCTTTCTCTTTGTCTCTGAAGAGACTACACAGCAAAACTGACCTTATCTTGGTCTCAAACTTCATTTTTCACTGATACACCAAAATCCTCATCAGCGACGTTCTTATGGGCTTCCCCAGGGCCAGCAACTCCCTGGGGCTCTGAGCCCCACAGGGTCAGCAAGCCCTGTGCCCCCTGGGGAGGCGGGGGTGTGGGACCTGCTCCCTGGGAGCACGTCGGGCTGCGGAAGGACGCAGAGGACAGCACCAGGAACCGGCAGCCCTGGCTTACAGCCTGCACAGATCCATTAGCAGCGTCCTCACTGCTAATTGGGATGCAATTCCCATCATTGCACCCTGAGGAGAGTTTGGATCCTAGCCAAGAAACCCATCCTATTCAGCATGTGCTTAAATTCGAGCATATTAAAGACACACCTCAAGTCAAGTACGAGCTGTGTGCTGTACAGAACAGCAGCAGATTTAAGCGTGTGCTTCGGCACAGCCCTGCACCAGAGTCGTGGCGTTCAGAATTCAAATCCTCAGGTTGGAAAATGTCATCTTTCCCAAAACCGGGGGTCTGCTGACCTGAGAGTTTCACAGTGGGATATAAGAGTCGGTGGGCGTCAGTGCAGCGCCCACAAACGACACAGCCCTCTCACCCAAAATCTCACGTCTTCCCGCAAGCGCCCCATTGCACACCCCTCTCCGAACCCCAACAGATGCCCCAGGAATTCAGAAACCTGCCAGACAGAAGTCCCGTGGCTCAGCCGCTGCCTTACCTTGCAGCATGGCAGAGGTGGTGTAGTAGTTAAATGGGACCTTCTTCACCACATATGTGTCCATGTCCAGTGAGGAGAGCTTGTCCCCCACCAGCACAGACTTCCCCGTGCCGGCATTGCCCACCAGCATCACTGGGCGCTGGCGCTCCAGGAGCCTGTCCATGAAGTACCGCACACGGATGGTCTCAGCGGTGGGTACCAGGCAAGCCTGAGAAGGGCAAAAGGAGCAGGTAAGTGTCCCCATCCCTGCCACAGCCCCACAGCCACGTTCTGGGGAGAAGTAAAATTGGCAGAGCCAGGAATGAGTGAGGTGACCCCGGTTTCTCGATTGCACTAGGAAGAGGATGATACGCTGCTGCCAACTGTTAAAATCAAACTGTCTGTACAGACAAAACCTTGACAGCTGGATGCTGGGAGCAGCATCTGGATCTCCGACAAACCGCTAAAGCGGTAGCAATTTTTATAAGTCATCTGCACGCTGTGGCACTTCTGAAAGGAAAGAAAAGCGTAGCTGGCAAACGCAATTCCCTACCTGCAGAAACTCTCATTTTTTTGTCCAAATCATAAAAACATCTCTATTTTCAGCCACACAGAATGACGACATGGTGTCTTGGGGGCTTTGTCACTACATTGTCTCACAGCCTGCTTCTCTCTGAAGGTCAAATGCACCCTCATCCTGCAGCCTGGGCAGCTCCTGGGTGACTGGGGGGGTTCTGAGCCTGCCCCTCATCTACGTCACTCATATTTGGAAGCTGGATGGAGGAAGTGTCTTCGCAGCCAAAGCACAGTAAAGAAAGATGGTAATTTAGTTGTACCTCATGAAGAACGCCATCTTTGTTATGAAGCGCTTGACCTTTAATGAGACTTCACTGAACTGCCCGTGTACAGCCACTAAAGTGGATGTATTCCTCCCAGACAAAGAGCATGCAAGGTTCACATACCTGTAACGGCACTTCCGGATCAAATTCAAACTGGGGAATAAGTTTAGACCAAGGCTCAAACTTCTTCGTTTCTGGATCAATGTAGAAGTCAAAGACTGTGCCCTGAGAAGGAAACTTGATAGTCTTGAATTCTGCCACCCACCACTTGCTGAACTCCACTCTGTAGTCCACAAGCTGCAAGACAAAAAGGGGAGAAAATATGCTCATCTGGAGAAATTCATTAGTGATGGAGAACATTGTCTGTCCCAGTCCACCACAGCGGGATCGGTCCTTAAAATACATTTCACAGCATAACGATCTTATCCTTCTTCCTATTATTAAGCCTTATTTTTCATTTTCTTCATTTCTTCTCATCACTCCTGTTTATTCACCTAAATAATTCATCCTCTGTGTTGATCACTCTTGGTGTGTCTGAGATTAGATAGATGGATCAATTTGAAAAAGAGAAATACGTGCCTATGACTAAACAGACTGCTTGATTGATTCTTGGTGCCTACTTCTTCCAACAGACAAGGACACAACATCCGTCTACATCTGTGGTCATGGTTAGTCTAAGGATGCATACTAAAGCCTCTCCTCATAAATCACACCACTCTGTTAATACTTAGTTGTTGTCTTCTGGCCTCTTTTCAAGCCACAATGTTTTGGAGAAGCAGGACTGCAGACACCAAAGCACCAGAGAGGGACCTAGCAAGGCTGAGGCCGTGATTGTCACCCTGTATACAGCACTGGTGAGGCCCCACCTCACGTGCTGTGTTCAATTTTGGGCCCCTCACAACAAGACAGACATTGAGGTGCTGGAGCGTGTCCAGAGAAGGGCATCAGAGCTGGTGAGGGGTCTGGAGCACAAGTCTTATGAGGAGCGGCTGAGGGAACTGGGGGTGTTCAGCCTGGAGAAGAGGAGCCTCAGGGGAGACCTTCTCGCTCTCTACAGCTCCCTGAAAGGAGGGTATAGTGGGGGAGGGGGGGGAGGTCGGTCTCTTCTCCCAGGAAACAGCCTCGAGTTGCTCCACGGGAGGTTTAGGATGGATATTAGGAAAAATTTCTTCACCGAAAGGGTTATCAAGCACTGGAACAGGCTGCCCAGGGAAGTGGTGGAGTCGCCATCCCTGGAGAGATTTAAAAGACCTGTAGATGTGGTGCTGAGGGACGTGGGTTAGTGGTGGTTTTGGCAGTGCTGGGTTAATGGTTGGACTCAATGATCTTAAGGGTCTTTTCCAACCTAAACGATTCTATGACGCTATCACCATACCCCTTTGGCTCTACTGTGTTTTTGCACTGCCACATCGCTCTGGAAGCACCTGCTTTCTTGTTCTTCCCCATTATACCTTTCCATGCATGGAGATTTTGGAGCATCTGAACTATTTCAAGAGCTGGGGTGACAGTTTTGCTTTAGATACTGGGTCAGGACTTGCAAAATGTGCTTAGTCCCCTCCCCTGCCCCAGTTCTCCTGTATGACATTGGGTCAGTCACTCGACCTGAATGTCTTCCCATGCAGACAATGGGGACTATAGCCTTCTGCCCTGGGGAGAAGCAGGCAGGGGAGGGAGGGGAAAAGCACTGTTAAAAAGACGTCTGTGAAATACCAGATGCATAATTTAGCCAGTCTTAACAGCACAGTTTCTTCCTGGGGCTTCTGTGGGTCTCTCCTCCCCATAGCCATTCGATGTGCTCTCCCAGGCCAGAAGCCCAGGTGGGACTGGCAACACATTGCCCATCAACTGCCAAGGCTCCATCAGTAAAACCGGGTTTGAAGCTGAACTGAACCGAGTGTCCTCTGTAAAGTCTCCTGAGCCACCATCCATCAAAAGACCAGAGGATTTGAAAAACACATTATTAGTATCCATGATTTTGCAGTCTCGTGCTATTTAGAGAGGCAGAATAACTGTAATTCTCCATTCTCCTGTTATAACTCCTCAGTGCCGGCAGCAGAGTAGCCTGCAGCAGAGAGGGATGTGCATCGCTGCTAAAAGCTTTCTCACAAGGGTGCCCTTACCCCTGTGCAGGCAAACTGCCTGCAGCTGCACTGCGATGGGCTGCCCGCCCTCCCTAATCGAGCAGTTAAGTGGAGCCGCTCCAGCCCTGGCTCTGTTGCCAGAACGGTGTTGAACTCAAACTGCATACTTAATAAAAACCCCATATGGATTTCCGCTAATTTCAGAGCCTGGAAATGGCAAATCTATCATCTGTTTTTATACAGGGGCCCCGTTACCCACCAACAATTTCAGAGTAGCAGGAAGCCTTCCAGACTCTTTCTCCTGACATTTTGGCAGCAAAAGGTCAGCACGAAGGGCACCTTCAATGGAGAGCAATAAACAGATTTTATATTGGATCATTTTTCATCAGGCTTCCCCTCGCTCGGACTGCTGTATCCTCACACTCTCAGCTCTGACATTTACAGAGCATCACAAGCAGCAATGCACAGTCCAGTCTCAAAGTCAAACCTCCCAGAGGGATGCTGTGCCCGCGCAGTTCCTTCTGCATCCCACACAGCGGCCCGGCAACAGAGTGCTGCACCAAGGCCACGGCTCCCTGGGGAACCAGGCAGGCAGCAGGCAGCCCAGCCTGCAATGCCAGGGACTGACTCTGCTATGGCACAGGGAACGCAGTGTCCATCTGCCACGCGACCGCACTCCAGCCGACTTGCTCGAGGAGCTATAAGCCCCTGTAATTAAACAGCAGCTTGTACCGCTGAAGCGAGGACAAGCAGTGCTTCCGAGCCTTTGTTGTGTTTGGTTTTTTTAAGTCACCCTGCAATGACAACACTAAGGCTGAGTATTTCCCAGCTGGCACATAGAAAATGGAAGGTTAAGTCCTTCACAGAGACCAAGAAAACTAGTCTCACACAGGTCATTCAATGGCTGTGAGGCATGACAGCACCAGATCAGCACCAAGCGGAGCTTGAGCTGTGCTGTTTATCACTTTCTGAAGCATCTGGCCCTTGGCATGAAGCAAATGTGAACAGCCCAACGGAACAGCTGGTCTAGAATTGAGGCACGTGGAAAAAACATGAAGAGACCCCAGAGAGCACTCAAGCAGCCTCTGAGAACAGCAGTGCCTCCACCCCAGCTGGGGAAGGACCTCCAGTGTCAAGTCTGTGGAGAGACCTCCCACATACTCCAGACCACAAAGAGTCTGACACAAGCCCACTAGAGACCAGATATGGATCTCTAAGCCCTCGACAGCACTGCCCTGTCACTGGGCAGACCCACAGAGCAGGATGACGTGCTTTAGACATGAGGATGAGGTATCCTCAGACCAGGAGATGCAACCACCCAACAGGTTCCCAGCAGAGACTGGGCAGAACCAGAGTGAGCAGCTCTAGCAGATACCAAATGTACTTCCAGAACCAGGCTTTGCAGCCACGCACATTGCTCCCTGTGCCACTTGGTGAAAACCTGATATTCAAAATACATTTTTTATCATTATCAATACATTTTTTATCTAAATACAATGGCTTTCAGGTGCCACACATGCTCTGAGACCCCTCTACAAGTGCCTCAGGTTTCTCCTGCCTGCCTCTGAACCAGTCACATCAAAAATCTCCAGCTTGCACAGCCATCAATCTGGCAACAGCAATGCCAACAAAGGGTGGGAAAGCCGTCCTGCAAGCACGGGCACGAAACCATGGAACAGAGCCAAGGGTGGCCCCAACACCAGCAGCGTTGATGGCAGGGCTCTGACATGCAGCCTGCTGTCTTCTTGTCCATTATTACTGTTAACAGTCGGAAGCTGTAAAACAGCAGCAGCTTTTCCAGTTACTTGGAAATCAAGAGACAGCCCTGCTGTGCCGAGCTGAGCCATGTGGCCAGGAAACGGGGCAGAACTGGGGTGAAAGGAAATGTCCATTTCTCCTCCCCTGTGCATAAGAAATAGGGGAGCGACAGTGAGAGGCAGCAGCACAACCATGCTTCCCCCAGGCGAGTCTGGAGAAGACCCTTCCCAAGATCCCTGTTGTTCATGTGCTGCAGCTCTCACCAAAGCAGCTGTGTTTCAGCCGAGCTGGAATGTCTTCACTTCTCCCATGTTTTAAGGGCCTGGACCTGAAAGGGGCCTGAAAATGTGCAGTATCAAATGCTGACCTTGAGAAAACTGTCTTATAATAATATCACCATGCAAGAGATCACACCCACCTTGTCCAATGCAAGCTGATGGGATTCAGAGGCTGACAGCTGCAATTAATCCATAGGATAGATGTACTGAGGGAAGCAGCATGGAGAGTAGTGCCCTGTCCTCCTCTGCCTCTCGGACATAAGCGTACTTTGAATGTCAGAGACACCACTAGTGAACCATGCTCTGATTAATCCTCCTGGCCCAAGAAGATCTTAGTCTCTAGATTGGGTCCTCCAGCACTACAGTCTTGGCTGTGGACATCTATCCACCGACAGCTTGACTGAGCCCAGCAGCTCATGCCAGACACCACCCAACAGCTGGCTGCCCGGAGGTGAATTCAGCAAAGTGCCTACAACCATCAGCCTCAATCTCATCATCATGCTCCCACCAAAGAGTATTTCAAGAGCAGAACCACTGTCTACTTCCACTTCAGTGGAAGCACATAATCCCCAAAGCCCATCCTGCCCTGCTGACCACCCACCCTTCTTTCTTACGTACTTCTGTCAGAAACTGAGGACAGTCAGTTCTTGACATCCACCTATGTTCAATAAAAGCCAGTTGGTGACAAAGCACCGGCTGGTTTGGGTCTAGCTGCACAGTAGATGGCTGGAAGACTGCTCCACTGATGTATATACCTGATAAGTCAGTCTTAATTCGATCTCATTATGCACATCCACAGGCCTCTATAAATTAACCTCATGTTTCTCCCCAGTGAAACGTGTCTGCATAAGGAAACATCCCTCCATCTTTATCACTTGACCCCTCAGCCATTCTCCTCTGGTGTAACACCCTGGATAACGAGGTCTTTCACAAAAGAAATCGTTGCGATCAGGTTTCTAGTTTATTATCACCTATACGAGAGCCCCAGGAAAACTGCATCACTGATATAGCATTATGTTTTGGAAAGTATTAAAAAAAAAAAAAACAAGAAAAAAAAACTGTATAAAAGATGCTGAAGCAGCATCTTCCTTCTTACCTGGTCTTGAAACATCGATCCACCAAAGGCCCAGACGGCAGCAAAGACAAAGTAAAGTTCATAAAGCTCCTTGGGACAGTCAGGCGGTGTGTTCTCCTCTGTCAGGAGGCATTCGAGGAGGTAGCACAACATCTGAACCATACTCTGCTCAGGAATGGGAATAATCTTCTTAAATCTACGCGATGGGAATTGAAAGCACAGGAAATATAATTGAGTCCAGCAACACAGTCGCTCACAACCCAGGAAGACAAGCCTAGAAATGCTTTTTTGGAATATTAGCATTTCACTTGTCAGCAGTGCGTGTCTTATTCCCGGGTACAGCAATAAAGAGAACACCCATTCTCTCCCTCGGACCTGCTGGCACTGGCACATATACAAGTAATAACAGTAATCAGAAGTTTCAAGCATTTTAAAACTTTGATCCTCTTGAAAGAAGTAAAATGGAAGACTTGCTAAAGGCAATGATTTCCTGTGAACACGATGAGTTCAAAAGCGGTCAAATAGAGGAGTAATAAAATAAGCCCTTTCATCTTGCCATTTTACATTCATTTAAGCTACACTTACAGAATTCCAAACTAATATTGTAGCAGCACTGAAGCCCTCCGTAAAGTAATTATAGCTATTTGAAAGGTTGGTTCTACAATTTTTGAATTAAGCAAGCTACCAAAATACTCTGCTCAGGGCTGCCTGTAGCTAATCCTGTGGATTTCACGGTCTGGCAAAATGTTCAGCAAATGGAGTGCAAATGTCCAACGGACTTTGCTGCCAACAGCTGTAACCAGCTTGGTCCCCCAGAGAGCAGCTCCCTAGTAAGATGCCTAACTCCTACTTCCAAAGACCACTGCTTTCACTAATTCAGCCCCTTCTGACACATCCCCATTGTGGCTGACAACTCCCATGATTAATTGTATGCTGATTTACCTTTTTTATTATTTTTAGTTTTGTTTTAAATGAAGGTGTAACTATAGGAAGCAAGCCAAGAATGGGAGAAGCTCCCTTACTCATGTTTGTTGGGACTCTACTTTGGTCAGTCCTCACCACAGTATGAGTAAGAGATCCATCTCCTGTGGTGATAAGCAAGAACCACATGGCTTCTCTGTGGGCTTTGAAGATAACTCAAGCCAAGAAGCACCAGGGCCCTTCCAAATATCCAAGTTCTTCATGTTCATTGGGTTGGTGTCCAACCATGAAACACGCCCAGGCTGGATGTCCCCACAGACTGACTTTGTTTTGTTCAAATGCATCAGGAAAGAAATTCAAGTGAGAACAAAGCAATCCCACCTGGTTCTGGTACAAGAAATACCAGAACAATCAAATCAAAATCAGATGAAAAACAGATCTGACCAACAAAGGATGGGCAGGAACATCACCTGCCCCACCTTGCCCCATTGCTTCTCTGAGCTTAAGCCAATGATACTCAGGGCTCTCAGGGGCAAGGAGGAAACTGGCCACCCACGCCACGTGCAACACAACCCCAGCGCAGCGCAGCTGGTCTGGAAAGCAGCGAGTGTCCCCCTGCCCTCGCCAGTGCAGATACAAACACTCTTCAGGTGGTACCTTGTTCTGAGGGTGTCCAGGCAAACTGGCAGGTACTTATCAAACAAAATAGTCAGGTTGGCTCTTTCAGACTGGATCTCTCGTCTGTCAATCCAGCTGCTCACTGGGGGATTCCAGCCCAGATCCGATGGGTTGATGTACAGGATCCCTTTAGACCCAGGATAAAAGAGAACATAGTAAGGACACAGCAGAGGCTATTCCTTTCCTCCAGCAGAATTTCTCAGGTACTTTCACACAACTATAACTCTGTCAAATGCGCCTGAGTGCCCCATGACCTACCCCCTCTTCCTGCCCCACTGCGGAGTCGAACATTAACTGTGAAGAGACTTAACTCAGGAAACCAGAAAATCTTTCATGGTGCTGCCCCAAATTCAGAATATGGCCTGGCCTGAGTCACGTTATTGCTCTGGGCCCCATTTCCCCATGTGTCAAACTATGGAACGCCTTCATCCCCTTCTCCATGCACTTCTCCAGAAGATCAGGAGCTCTTTGGGATAGGGACTGTCTCTCTCCTCATCAAGTGCATACAGGGCTTTGCACAACAGGAGCACTCTCTCAGTAACGCTGAAGCCATGATCATCCATCGACAGTCAGAGAGCTCTGGGTAAATCTCCAAGATGATGAGAGCTCCATACATGGATTTGGAGTCAGGATCTGCAGTTTGTCTATGCATTTGAGGAACCTACCCTGTCCACCAAAGGCAGCTGTGATCCCAGGTTGGGTACTTCCCACAGGAATCAAGCTGGCCAACAAAAGGCTGGTTAATGACACTAGATCCTACCTGGTCCATGCAAAATGTCAGTGTGAAGCTCAGGCCGGGACTCACCTGCTCTGGACACGGTAGCTGGGGTGGCTGTGCGCAGGTGGCTGATTTCAAACAACAGCCGCATCGTTGGGTTCAGAGGGATTCTCTCATTGCTTGCAAGGGTCAGCACCTGCATGTGGCAGACAGACAGACAGCTTAACATCTTCCCCGGGAACAGGAATGAAAAGTGTTCAGCACTTTGCACTAAAAAGCAGGTTGTTGTCAGCCCAATTCCCTGAGGCAAAGCAGCTGTTTTCTAGCAGGTAGTAGAATGATCCCTCTCTCTTCCATGACCCAGAACGAGCAGTGCTCCCTTAGGATGAGGGAAAGGTGTAGGATTATGACCCCACTCTATTTTTAAAGGGCTTGAAGTTATGATCAGGACACCTGTAGTTACTAATGAGCCCAGCTCTCCAGAAAAGGGAAATGCCAATGAAAACACGCTGTGAGCTATTTCCCTCATGCACCATTTTCTTTATGCAGTATTGTTTGGTATAGCTGAAGAAACACAATTGCATTATTCTAGGAGGTGTTATTTCAGCATCTGCGTTTCTCCTAGGCTGAATCATGCCATGTAGTTAAAGAATACCTGCTCCTTTAACTTCTATTCATTACCTTATTATCATCCATAACAGTATTAAGAGACTCAATCCACATCGGATCAATATCTCCATCTAGTACCATCCACTTGGGACCATCATGTGTGATGTTGGCCAGCTCTCGCATGATTGATGAAAACAGTCCTGGGAGGGTGACAGGAATATGTTGATGAACACTGAAGTTGCCATCTGCTCTAACAGTTTTCTTCAGCAACTTATTAAAAGTTATCCTAATTAATGCTTTCCTCTTAAGCATTCAAGTCTCTATGCTTATGTACATAAATATTACTGTATCACGATATGCATCTAGTCTGATCTGAAGAAAAAAAAACATTGTCAGTTACCACCACTGAAAATGACTGCAGACCTACACACAAGTTTCATTCCTATCGAGAATCATAAGGGATAAGAAAAGTGAAGAGCAGATACTCAGAGGCAAAAGAAGGCATGAATTCCACAATGCAGAGAAAACCATCTGAATATGCCTTGGAAATTCTTATAAATGTTTTTTTTGTGGCTCGAAGTATATCAGGGAAATCAAGATGCATTAAACGCTGGGTCATGGCTTTAGTGAGATTGAGGGGAGAACAAGCACAGAATGACACTGAATGACAGAACAAAATGTCAGTAAAATCAAGGAGACAGAGAGGATACAGTGTCTCAAGGGGAGTAAATAATGAATGTTAAGAAGAGCAAGAAGGCTGGGAATAGAGCAGTACCGCAGAGCAAATGAAAACTCCACAAAACTATCGCTCTCCTCGACATGTGACAATACCTGGGGAGACACTGGTCTTCATGAAAAAACATCAGGCAAACAGTAAAAAAAAAAAGCTTCTCTTCTGGTGAACTGTGACAAGCACACTTTTTCTTTCTCTAGGACAAGCTATTTCTTTGTGATCTGGGTCAGGAAGAGCCAGTGGCATTACATGACTGAAGACAAAGCTTGTGCACAACAAATGCAGAACAGCTCACCTGAAACAGGTATCCGATTCTGAGATCAGGTCAAAAAAAAATAACACTGCACTGGCTCTGCCTCGCCTCAGTTCCTCACATGTTGGACACGTGCCTTGGAAATCGCTCCAACATCATTAGTATCAGAAATAGCTCCTGTCTCAGAGCATCAACGCTCCCCTCATACCCACCGTGATGGCAGCGGAGAGAAAAGCGCCTCTCTCCTAACCTTGTGCATCCACATCACAGAGCGGTCTTGGGATGTAAAAGAAGGGTTTGGTTCTACAACCAACACTTTTAGGATTCCCTTGTGGGACCTTTTGCCACCTAATGTGTACCCTTTACAGGTCCTGATGATGAAAGGAGTGACAGGATGAAAATGGGCACAGGAAAAGAAGGGGCTGATCTGTAAGGGGACACATCATCTCCTGTTAGGCTTTGGTGAAGATTGCCTTGCTGGTCTTTGACAAGAAACAAAATTCTCAGGAATGGTTAGTGCAGAAAATATCTGCCTTGAAACCTCAGGGAGGAGTCCCATAAGCTCCCTTGAAACGTTACAGGCTAGAAACCACTGGGCAGCCACCTGGAAAATGTCCCTCCTGCTGTTCAGTGCCACCCGCAGTCTCGGTCTGCAGTCACCACTGCACCAGTCTGCAGAGTTCAGGCTGTATCCCACACTTCCCTCTGTCACTTTGATTTAGGGTCCCTAATTACAATTAAGAAGAAGTTAACCCTGGCACTGGAGCAAAGCAGGGGGTCAAGGAGGGGTCCGCGGCGGGAGCCAGGGGAGGTGGGTGGCAGCTCATCTCCTGGCAGACTTCTGGCCGAGGATGATTTATGGCAACGTCTTTCCTTACCTCCCCCACACCTCCCAAACCAGCCATACACGTAAATTAAAGCTGCCTTTACGTATTAGTCACAACCAAACATTTTCACTCCAGATTTCTGTAATCTTTCAGCAAGTTTTAAATGCTTATCTTGTTTTCCTCAGGAGCAATCAGGATCGACAGACTGGCAAATGCTGGTGTACTACAGAGACTGGGCCACAATATTAAGTGGGAAAACACCACTTTAAGGCTGCTGCGTGTGTGCTACCAGCTATGGAATCCTGGGGGTGGCACCTTTCGGGGATCCCAGTGCACACCATAGGGCAGGAGGGAACCCTCTTCCCTCACCAATCCAGCCAACTCCAAAAAACTGCCTGCCCCATTTAGGAACTGGTAAGTGTTGGGATTGATGGACATGGTAATTATTGTCACGGCAATATGGCAAAGCAGGTTTATGCTATACTTCCCATCTGAAGATCAAAAAGTTAAAACATCCTATGTATCCTTTCCACAACAAACTCTCCCACGGCTGTGAGCCACAGAGAAGCACCGGGGCTTTCAGACCTGCATACAAAGAACCTATCATGCTGCTGCTCGGGAAGTTCTTTAAAAATACCGTTCTTTATCTGCAGATTCAGTCATGAAAAGACACTTACCATCTTTCCATTCTCTCGTTGCTGGGTTAATGATGCCAAAAAGCTCATCGTTGGTGACTGCCTTGGGGTTGAGGTCTGTCCAGACAGGACGTCGCTTCATTATCTGATAAGTCTTGTTCAGGGATCTCATCACCTGTGACTTGCCCGTGCCTGCGTTACCCACCACAAAGACAGAGTGCCGGACTGTCAGCAGCTCCTCCAGCTGCACCACCTGAGAAAAAACACTCCCAAATTTTAGAAAAAGATGCCAAACTGAAGTTCAGATCTACAAAATAGCTCCCATTGGGCCTCTTCTTTAGAAAGATGTGACGCAGAGACACAAACAGATTTGACCTCGAGTTCTGTCTAGTCACTCAAATCATGGTGGTTGAAACCCTCAGCCTGTGGACAAACCTCCAGCACTATTCACATCTGACAGCCATCAGCCAATGAGGCTCAATTCTCCACGGGCCACACTTTCACGAGCCTACAAGAGTCAGCCCTTTGTAAACTCCGGGCCTGAGCCAGTGCTGGCTTTAGGGACAGGCGCAACTGCATCAGACCCAGCGTAGCTGGTTCTGTCCTCCATCAAGGTCTGCCTGCAAGGGGAATATTGTGCAGAGCCCTCTTTGTAGAAGCAAAGGCGGTTGAGAAAACCCAAATGATTTGATGATGGTATAGATACAGCAGACAATGACTTGGTCTTACTTTGAGCACAAAGTTGTCCTCAGCCTGCAGCCGGAGGTCCAGCACAGCCTGCCTCACAAATGACTCAAAATTCAGGTCACGCTTCCGAGGCACATCCAGCGCAGGGAAAAGATCCCCAATCAGCCCCATAAACACCGGCACATCATCGGTCACAATCTTGGGGATGTTAAAGTCACGAAGTGAGCGCATTAGAACCTGGTCTTCCGGTCGCTCTGGGTCATCTCGTTTGAGGGAGCCGGCGACAACTAGCACAGACTTGATTGCACGCAAGCCCCAGTCGTAGTGATCCTACATGGGGAAAAATAAAAACAAAACAAAAAAAAAAAAAAAAGGAGGGATGAGTTTATGCTTAGACAGTACATCACTACGCAGGGGTAAGAACCAGCAGCTCCAAACTGCCAGACAAGTCAGCAACGGAAATACATCCAAATCCATTATTTGCATTTTGGCCAGAGACCTCCGCCAGCCTGAGTTACCTGATTTCCATTTCAGTAGGTGAGATTCCCGTCAGGGACAGGATTAAAGGGTGAAATAATTCAGCTGTTCACACCATCACGTGGGCTCAGAGTTGGCAGTAAGACAGCAGGAGGACTTGCACTCCAGAGACCTAAGCAATTTGTTTCATCTAAATCATAAAGCAGCTAAAGCAAGGGCAGCCAGACCCATGGGTCTGCAGGAGCTACCAAGGTAAAAGGTTCGTTAGTCCGTTATGAGGCCCCAGATACCCAAGTTTCTCCATTCAGCCCATCAAAAGGTTACCAGGCATGTTTAGTCTCAGAGGCACTCCACCAAGCAGAGGCCAGTAAAGACACTGCTGAAAAAGAACCACAAAAAGCCATGAGAGGATCTCTCAAGCCAACAAACAAGTCTTTATATTTCTACTCTGTCAACAGCCTCCAGAGCACAGCTCGACAGGTGACTGCTTTGTGTGGGAGGCCACGGCTTCCAACAAGGCCTCCAAGACACAGCACAAAGTTCCTGTGACAGGCTGTCTCCCACCCAGACTTATGCTGGCACAGCCAAGATCAGTTTTTCCACCTGGAGTCCCGATTCCACTCTTCTCTGAGCACAGCTTTGATCTATGCAAATGATAACAAGGAAAAATCTGATTAATTAGAGCTTTGAACTGGAAGTGACCCTGCTTGATGAACACCTGACAAGACAGGGAACTGTTCAGCTGACCTCAGAGAGGGACAGGCATCATAAACCCCTTGGAGGCAGGAGACTCAATAGAAACTAAGAGACTGAAAAGCAAAGGGTGACTGAATACTACCCCAGACGTGATGTCATTTGAGCCCATTGAAAAATCTCTCCCATTAATGTAGCTGGTCAAGTGCTTTTGTCCATGCAGATCCACCAACAAAGCAGTTCAAAAATTTCATTGCTCTGATGATCACAAATCTTCTCTTCTGCCAGCAGCTAGCGCAAATGCACTCATTAAATAAAAGCTGTGAAGCTTTAGCCACAGAGGTGAGTGGCAGTGTGCCATATTCCTGCTGATTTTGGAGATCAACAGGCTTCATTGTACCACCCGACCACAGAAGGGGGCTCACCTGCTTGGACAGGAGCTCTTTGCAGAGTTGATACAGAGTAGTGAACTTCTTGGCTAACGCCCGGGCCTCAATGAATCCCTCGGCCACCAACATAATTTCACAGATCAGCTCAAAGTCTGGCACAACCATCGCGCATGGCCTAAAAAGACAGGCAAGAAAAGATTGCAGAGCGAGTATTTCTTTACCACAGGTCTTAGGGGCAGTGGATTTGCAGCTTTATCTTCCAGGTCTTCTCCAGTGAGCCAGGTCACGCATTGCCTTTCCCATCACAAGGGACAGAGCTCCTGCGCCCTGCTGTGTACTCCCAGGCTCGCTGCACAAGGATGAAACTATCTGTGACTCCCCAGTGCAAGTGAATTCCTCAAGGAAATGAAGTCAAGCCTGGATATTCCAATAGACAACTTCTGCCAGTCTTATAATACAGGTCACAAACCTTGACCTGGGACTCACCTGAAGAGAGCTTTTAAATTCTCAGGTAGCTCGGTTCGCCCTGCATAGCCGGGGTTCATGGTGATGAATATGCCAACTGAGGGAACTAACTTAATGTCTTCTCCAAGAAAATTGAAAGATTTCTTCTTCTCCCGTATTGCATCCTGCACACTCTTCACCTAGGAACCGAGACAGTTATAGTACTGGTGTTCAGTTATGAAAAACACAGCAGACCACAGCGCCGCTTTCTTCACACTTGGCCCCATGACGACCGGGGCTTATCACTCTTTTGTTTTGTTTTTTTATTGACCTTATAAAGCTTTATACACCGTTTGGAGTAAATCTGCGTGGCAATATCAATCTCCCATCACAGTCAAACTCTGACAAAGCAGGAGAGAGCTGAAGAGACCAGGCAGTCAAACTGCAATGGAGTTGCAGAATTTGCACCATCAGTGAGGGATGTGGGTGAGGAAGAGCAGCTCAGGAGAAGGGAACGCCTCCAAAGCTGCTTGTGTCTTGCCTTGGATTTTGACATCACCTGTGGAACACTTCTCAGCACATCTCACAGCAAAACCACCACTAAAAGCTAAGTCATCTCTTTCAACTTCCCAACCCAGCAGGAGGCCAGACACCTGAGGTGAGATGCAGGGCTGTCCAGGCATCCACACCACAGCCAACACCCAAACACAGCCCCAGGAGTCTGACACAATACGGGCTCTTGACTCCCTCCACCCATCGTCACCTCTTCCCCCTACACCGCTGCTCTCGGTGACAGCCCACAGCCCTCCTGTGCCTGCTCTGTTCCTTGAGTAGGCCCAGAAATGGAGCAGCACTACCCAGTAAACTTGGCCTCAGCTCAATTGCAAACTGATCACTTGATAGTGGCTTTTAAAGATTTCTGGGACATCAGATGCTTCATTTAAAACCAAAACCGCAAGGCATCAGCTGGAAGACCTCCCCTGACACCTTCACTCACTAATATTGTACTGTCTTTTATATTTGCGTGATTGCAGCTTTGTTCTTCTCACTCCTCACCCTCCAAAGAGAGCAAGTTTATTAAAGCTAGATCACCTCCTTGCAAACAGCACTTCGTCAAGGGAGAAATCTCTCTATAGTCACTACTCTAACCTTACTGTTGTTTGCCATCTTAAAGTTAAGCAATTAATCGAATTTTTCTCTGTAAGGAACCATATCAACATTAGCTGCATGACTAAGACAGCCAATTAAACATCGCCATGGTTACACTCCTAACAGCAGCCAAGAGACACGATGATGGAATGACAGCCGTGCTGCTTCCTTCAGATGCTGCACTCCAGCCAGGAGCCAGGGAATCATTAGCAGTTGAGTCATATCTGGGCTTCTTTTGTTCAGCTTCCCTTTTAAGATCCTCAAAGACTTTTTTCAATGACAACTTTAAACTAGAACCTGATGGAAGAGAAATTGAGAGGGAACGATATATAAACTCTTGTACCCACCTGGGGCTTCTTTGGGATGTCACATAAGGTACCAATTACGAGTGAAAGAGAGATGAGAAGAATAAGGAGTTCACAGAGGGGTTCAGAATAACGTCTTTGACCAAAACATTTACAAAA
This sequence comes from Ibidorhyncha struthersii, assembly GCA_013398815.1. Lineage (NCBI taxonomy): Eukaryota > Metazoa > Chordata > Aves > Charadriiformes > Charadriidae > Ibidorhyncha > Ibidorhyncha struthersii. Next base: position 4,994 of record VZSZ01005041.1, on the reverse strand, counting down.
GTGTAGAAACTTCTGGGCTCCAGGTCTTTCTTTCTGCAATACCAAGCCTAAAAGGGGGTCTTGGAAGAATTCAGCACCTCAGTCAGACACTGATATCCTAAAACCTGCACTCAGCTCACACGTGGGTCCAGAAGAACTTAGATACTTCAGCACCTCAATTTTCAGTGCTGAAGTTCCTCAGGGCTCAAAACTTTCAGTTCTGCCTATGTCAGAGCTGCCTGAGTTTGGAGAGTGCAGGTGAGCACCCATCCGCTGCTCACACTTCCCTGGTATGTGGATTTACCTGGCATTTTCAGAGGATATCAGTGAGATTTACAATCTGGACAACATCCAGACACAGCTCTCCTTCAAAGCAAGGGCCAGAAGCGGTGGCAGGGCCTGCTCTCATCCCACTGCCCCAGATTTCAGCCAGAGGGCATCCACCCCCACAGCATTTACCCTGGGTGCCCCCTCCCCACCCGCCAGGCAGGCATGAGCAGGGTATGGAGCACCTCTCCTCCTGCAACCCTTTCCCCTGCGTAAAATATTTCCAGGTTTCCTCATGGGCCAGCAAGAGGAAGGGAAGGAGGACACAAAGTGCCAGATGATATCTAAGCACAAAAGAAGAGGACTCCGTAGCATGATGGGGAGGGCAGTCTCCTTTCCAGCCCTTCTCCAAGGACAGGACTCACCAATAAAATGCACTGAATGGTAAAGCTACAGAGGAGATAAGAAATCATTCTACAGGGAACACACCTATGCGCAGCCGGGCACAGCTCGCATAGCTCTCTCCTGCCTTTAATCCCGCGCCATCAGGGTGTCCTAGGCAAGCACAGAAGCAACGGCTGCAGATCCGCTGCAGGTTCCAGCCACCAAGTGTCACCCAGCTGACACTGGCGCTCAGCAGCACTGCGCTGCACCCACAGGGCTGCAGGCATTCCTCCTAGGAATTATGCCACTCAGCCGGGAATACCCTCCAAAGCCACTTCACAGAGCTCTCATCACAGACACTGCAATTAAATCTACAGCCATATGAAAAGAGAAGGAAGGAAGGAAGACTGCACAGTCTTGGTGACAGGTACGCATTAAGAAAATTAACCCTGAATGTATTCCTATTTGTTGAATATGACACACAGCTTGTGCCTGACTGGAGGCAATAAGTAACCCCCAGAAGTCCAGCAGGCCATGGATCTGCCCCAAACACCACCCTTCCCCGCCATGAAAATTATTCCCTGCATGGCAGGCTGAGTAGCCATAAGTCAAGGCAGCTCTCCTCCCTAAAATGATACACCACAATTATCTCACAGTGTATTAATAACACGAGTGTCTTCCTCCAGAGGAATAGGTATAGAGCCGCGGTGTACACTGATCTGGGAAAAGATTCTATAAGGAATTGCCTCAACACAAATGCTGTAACTGGGGGAAGGAAAGAAGTGATAAAAATGTTTGCAGCACATCACTGCTACATTTTGTCAGTGCTGTGATATTCATGTGATTAATCTTGGGATATAATCCCTCACCTGCCTACACACAGAAGTGAAACCAGCAATGTGCACTTTCCATATTTACCCTCGCTCCATAAGCTGCAGCATGGCCCTGCCTTGTTTGTATTTATTTACAAGCATTTCTCCACTTACCTGTACAGCGACCACAGAAAGGACCTCAACTGAGATCCTGTTAAATTCATCAAAACAGCCCCAGGCTCCTGTCTGGGAAAGGCCTTTGTAAATATTCCCACAGGACTGGAAAAAAAACAAACCAAGAGTAAAATCACAAATGGAATCAACTCTAGCAAAAAATGGATTTTATTTCCCAGCCTGTTTATTTATAGCAATTTACAGTCTATTGTGGGTATTTAGAAAAGTGCATGGAAACAGCAGGCACAACTCAATTATAATATTTATAGCTCTGCACAGTTTGCCACTTGATTTGCTAATTGCACTTTCTCGATATATCTGTGCACTAGTTTCATTTAAAGGTCACCTGTGCTGAATTACTGATGGCCCTGCTTCCTGGGAGAGCCCATAATCTGAATAAAATATGATCCGAGGCTACCAAAATCACTGTACCGTGCCAGAGCAGCAGAGAGCAAGGCTCAGCCTAAGGATTCAGCATTCTGCAGCGGCTGAAGATTCAGCACATTTTGGCCCTATTTTGGGAGAGGATCCTGAGGAAACCAGGACAGGCCCCTTCCCGTGCCAGGGCCTGACAGCACGTGAGCATGCCAAGAAGAAACGACCTGGGTCGAAGTATCAGCACAGCCTCAGTCTCAACTGAACAGGCCAAAATTTTTGAAGCACCTCACATGGAATCTAACTCCAGAAGCGAAGGGAAAGGCATAACGAGGAAGAGAGAGACAGTTTGGGTCTCTGCCTCCTGAAGAACCTTGTGCAAGTCTTAGCGAAGAAAACGGAAGAGGAGAAAAAGGTGCTCAGCAGAAAGAAACGTAGCAGGGATTTGAGGAAAGGTGATGCATCAAAGCAACCTCAGCTGGATTACTCTCATCCTTCAGGTTTCATTGGGCCCCGAGTGTCCCTAGCCCCATGTGATGGCACCGCAGCCAAGGTGTGAGCAGTACCTTGTAGTCCATCTGCTCAGAGCAGTTAAACACGTACACCATGATGCCCAAGGCTCGCCCCAAATCCTTCGTAGTCTCCGTCTTGCCAGTGCCTGCAGGGCCCGCAGGTGCTCCACTCATGGTCAGGTGCAGCGACTGGGTCAGGGTGACGTAACATCTTTCACAGCAAAGGATGAAAGAAAAAAGGAAAGAGGCTGAGACTTGGTCCAACAGGTCATTGTTGGACTGCAGAGAAATGGCACTATAGCAGCGCACTCAGAAAAGCCTTTCTGCTGAAAAGCTGAGCAGGATGCACGTCTAAGCTGAAAGTCCTCTTGGGCATTAATTACCACCTCTGTTCAGCTGTTTTTCCTCCAAAAGATACTCTTCTTCCACTGGGATCTGCCCAGCCTCTTCACATCTGGGTTCTGCTTTCTTTGGATCCTCACACCACTCACTGATATTGTGTTTGTCCCAGACAGTATGAGAAAAGGTCAGCTTTTCTCAAAGATCTTCCTTCTGCTTCCTAGTGCTCTTCAGCCCAAAGGATCCCAATCGCCATCACTGACAGAAACCTGCTCAGATGGCCTATGAATGACTCCCCTCAACACTGCAGCAAGCCCTAAAGCTTCTCCATCACGCTGATGATGGACACCAGGGAGATGCCCACATGTGGGTGTCTATACTCCCTGTATAAGCCACAGGGCTGTAGTCGATACGGGCAACAAAACCTGGTAACGCATGGGGGCTTGGTTCAGCTGACTAACACGGGTGATTAGAACCACCTAAAATGCTTCTGGCTACTGAAACATCATATAGGGTGGAAAGATATCACAAGGGGTCGGTCCACAGAAGACTTGCACACTTCTGGATTGGCAGCTGGAAGCCAGATAGGACAATGCAGAGCATCTCAAGTCACCGTAGGTGTCCCCATTGAGACAACTGAACCAAGCGGTAAATGTCTACTTCAAGATGGAATGACAGCTTTCTAGACTCACCAACTCTATGGGGTGTGGACATCTTCTGCACAGGCAGACGCCCACAAGTGAGCATCTTAATCTGTGAGCTGAATCCCACCCCAGAATCTGAGGCACAGATACTCCAGAGAGTACCACCATCAAATCACAAACCAGGTGAGAGAGCTCTGCCACCGGATTGCTGGCACACGGAGAAAGAACAAGAGGGATGCGGGTGTCCAAACTAAATCCATCTTTGGTTGTCAGCTCTTTCTCTGACTGCATGGCAAAGCCCAGCTGTGATGGTGTTTCCTGGAGACTTACCTGTCTGTCAGTGGAGTGATCACAAGCCGAGGGGTATTGCCAAGGTATTCATAGGAATACAGGAACTGGGCGTCACAGATGTTGGCAAAGCAGTGCCGTTCCTCATCTGACCATCTGTGCCGAAGCTGTGACAGCCAAATGAACGCCTGGGCGTTGTCCACCTGCAACACACCCACAAGCAGCATCACGGGAAGGCCAGGGATGCCAGGCACACACAGCTAAGGTGCCAAAAACGTGACTGCAATGAAGCTTTCATCAGGGATCGACTGGTCCTCACTGCGAAGGCAGGTGTGGTGAGGAATGTCATCTCCCTGCAGTGTGCTGAGAAATATCACCTCCCCATCTCCCATCTCTTCTCCTACGCCCAACACAGGACCACGCTGAGCTGCAAACACAAACCTTCTGTGTTATCATCTTTGCCACCACATCCCGAGCGTGCACATCAATGGTGCAAATGGTCATGATTTTCTGCCTGTCACCCTTGGAGAGCTGTCCGATCAGCATGGTAACGAGGGTGTTCAGCTGCATCACTTGCTTCTTGTGATATTCTTTCAACGCATTCTCGTAGCCTTCCTCCACCCTGGCAAAGGCAATCCCAACCTCAGTTGTCCACCAGATCTGGGTGCAGGAAAGAGCCACCTAGGGAAATAAGCTGGCTCAGTATCAGGCAAAACACCAGGGCTTCCTTACATTCAAGAGTGTCTGATCCACAGGGAGATCAAGGATGAAGTATCCGTGACACGAAATTAAGTATTTTTTCATAGAGTAGTCACAGCAGACAGGACAACAGGGATCTGCCCCGTGACATTCATTTAAAACATTGTATCAGTGGTAGACACATTTAGCAGCTGCTTATTAGTAAATCAGCACCTTTCACACACCTGATACACCAGAGGAGGAAGAGTTGGAGACCACGAGGCTGTCAGAGGTGCATGAGGGGCTCTTTTCTCTCATTAGGCCTCACCTCTCTGTTTTCCTGCTGCACCTCTCGCTCCTCTGGGTGTACAGACTTCCTGTGACCCACAGGGTGCAGCAGGCACTGCCCAAGCCCCCGAGCTCTGTAAACCAACCAAGAGCGTATCCTCCCTGGAGCCCCAATCAGGGCACCGAGCTCAGTCCAGAAACTCCACCAGGCAATTAGAGAATCACAGAATCACAGAATGGTCAGGGTTGGAAGG
>VZSZ01005038.1:84641-101839 GCA_013398815.1 Ibidorhyncha struthersii | reverse complement strand
CCCCCACACACACACACTTCAAACATCAATTATTTAGCTAGGTTTTAGCAAAGCTACCTTGTGATTAATCACCACCATTAAAGTCTGGCTCCCAGAGCCTGGGTGAAATTCAGGCTTAACAAGGGATCAGCCAAACTAAGCCAAACATTCAACTTCAGATTCCAAGTGAGCAGTCAACTAGGTCACTGCAGATCCACATTCTCCAAGGCTCCACTCCGTATGTTTCAGTACTGCAAGCAGAGAACTGTAGACAGAAGTGACCACCAAAGATAGCACAACCCTGTCCTTGCAGACCTCTGGTGTACGCATGAAAGGTTTTATGGTCTCAGCTTCCACTGATTTCATACTGAGTGTTCCACACACTAAAACAGGCTTCAAAAAATGAAACAGCAACAGATGATTTTGAATAGAGAGAGGTAAAATACTCCAGAGCAGCCACCATGGGTCAGTGACCTGTATAGACTGACAGTAAACACTTAACATCTGGAGAGCAACTAGCTGGGGTCTTGGCAAGTTAACTTCCTTAATAAATGCTGAAGTGAAGACAGAACATGCTCTACTTCTAAGAGTATGAGCAACCACACAGATTTCTAACCAGCACCTTTACTAATTTCCACATGAGATTTTTGTCCTTGCCACACCCATTTGCTCCCTGTCATGGAAGAAAGGATGGTCAAGTTTTCCCTTTCTGATCCATTCAACCTCAATATTCAGTCTTCATGTTTGCTTTCTTCTTTCCCTCCTCCAGGTAGTATTAAACTACTTTTTCATTTGGTTTGTATTGGGAGTCCTTGCTACACCAAACTATCACTTCGTGCGAACGGAAAGAGTAACTACCCTTCTTCTGGAGAATTTTAGAAGTGCTGAGGAATGCAGACAAACATGGAATAGCAAGTGTCTAAGTCTTATCACCACAGTTCAAGACAGCAGTCCACATTTCTGAAAAGTGCCAAGTATCAAAATACAGAAAGACTGATTAGTGTCTGAGGCTGACCTTTTCACCTGCCTTATAAAGTCATGCCTGCCTTATGAAAAGGCTACGGAGAACAGCCCTGATTACGCTGATGTCTCCTGTGATTTTACCAGATGGAAATGAACAGACAACTCTTTCTTATACTGGTCTGTTTGAAAAGTAACTTTGGCTGAAATAACAACTTCATACCAAAAGATAGCTGGAGCTACCATGACTAACTGGAGATTTCATCATTTGGATCTTTCAGTGTCTTGCTTGTTTTTCCAGTTGAGAAAGGAAACTTCCAGAAAAGAAGTTTTCAGTTATGACTGGTTTCTGGGGAAAGCCCAAATCCTTTTTCAAAAGGAATGGCATGCTGCCGTCACATTCACTGAAGCATTCAGTGCACTGTGTAAAGCTGCTGATGGATGTCTATTCCAGCCTTTCAGCATGGTTTCAGTAGTTTAGTTTAAGGATGAAAACTCCACATAAACAGTATCTGAAAAAACACTTTAAGGCAGTAACTGAAAATAAATACACAGACACAAGTCTAATTCATAAAATTGACCTTTTTTTCCTAAAAAAACCCCACCCAAACCAAAACAACAAACCAAACCACCAAAACTCCAAACAAAAAACCCACCCACCACATTTTGTACTATCTTGCTGATCTCGTATGACCAGGTTTATTGATACACTTTTCTTGTGATAAAAGAGGTGTACTTACATGGCCCAGACAGCTTTCTGATCATATGTTTGAATGTTCTCAATAGTTTATTAGTAATGCACTTTTGTCCTCTCAATCTATTTCCTAAAATGCTAATCATACACAAGTATGCAAGGTCACTCTTCATATTTCTTAGACCTTTGGCCTGACCTGATAGTACCTATGTTTTGTTCTTAAGCATGCCCACCTGTTTAGTCCTTTGAACACAGACTTAGTTCTCCCCATTTTGCTTTTTGGAGAAATTAGCTCCAAAATACACACCTCCAAAAAATTAGGACACAACCTGTCTGATGAAGCTAAATACTATTTCTGTTGATAGTGTCTCCTTCAATCACTGTGCAATCATTCGTGATAATAATGACCAGCAAAACTCAACTCCTTTTTATTTTAATTTTAAATCTGGGACTTGATTGCTCTTAGCCTTCAGCTATGCTTTGTCAACCATCAGCTGCACGGTTCTCGACAGCAACCAGAATCCAGATAGGACCAGTTTCTTCCCAGCATTGTATGCGGACAACAGATTTATCGCTGACCATCTAGGCCCTTGAAAATTCCTTCAGAAGGCTTTTCCTAGCCACCATTACCAATTTGGCCTGCATTGAGATAAAGCCAGCACATACTGAGCACTCCCCGAGAAACATCTTTTTCCCCGATTACTGAAGACAAATGAGATGCAAGTCAGACATTTTGCTGTGATATGACATACTCCATTTAAATCCCAACATTCACCCAGAAGTGGGCAAGACTGCTTTGTTATGAAGCACAAGAAAAAGTACTGGCTCAAACCACACCATATGGTTTCAAATCTATCATTGAGCATTAATTTATAAAGAAGGCCAGTGGAACAAATAGTCCTAGTGAACAGGCTAAACAGCAGATGATCCTGAGACTGCTGAGAAGATGCCTCTTTCCTCATTTAGTCGCCAATACCATCACACACACACAACACTACATGGGTGAGATAACACACATGCTAAAGCTGTCATTTAATACAAAACTACGTGCCCCAAGAGTGGGATTCTAGAAGGATTTGTAACAAAATGCTGGTTTACAGTTGTAGAGAAACACTAAGTGTACATTTATAAATGATGATACTGTAGTTACTACAGACACCAATTGGTTTTATACAATGACAGAACCAAAATAATTTCTCCTTAAAGGAAAGAATGCTTGTTTTAGAAAAAAAAAAACTAGGTATCGATTACCAAGCTTTCTCCTCTTTTCCCAACCACTGTGCTCTTTCTAGACAACTCATGAATACATACCGCATGGCTCTCAGTGCAGTTTTGTATGCTAATTCAGCATCATGAGGTAGGAGAGAGGTAAAGAGATACTTGGCAAATGTGTGCATTGGAACGCTCTCTCGATGGACGACTTCGCCTAAACCACTATATGGTCCAGCTGCACGAAAGAAAGAGAACATCAGTCGTTACATACTGCTAAAACCCAACTTCTGGACCTTCAAAACATTCACTATACCTTCAGTTAGAACTGGTATTCAGAGACAGAGTTTGATGTCCAAAAGATAAAGTTATATTACTGTTTTCTGTGAAATACATTACACATATATCACATACATACAATGTATTACAAGTATATTAAATACCATATATTCTTTAAGACAAGACAGACTGCAAATTGTATAGTACTAAGCACACTACCAGTGACAGAATGGTTCCAGTGCTCCATGGGGCTCATTCAGCAAGCTTGTGGTATGCAGAAGTAGAAAGTGATAATCCTAGCTTTGCCTCCATGTAGTTACACTGTGCACATGAATCCCTATGCACCCTGTTGGTGCGTGAGTGCTTTATCACAAACCCACCAGTAAAAAAAAAAAAGTGGTTAAAGTGGAAAAAAGTCTTTAACTGAAGTTATGTGATCAATCACGACAGCAACAATCACTACCTGATCCCTATTAATGTTGCACTTGGTATCAGGCATCTAAACAACCCTTTGCTCTGGACTTGGTCTCTAGAGAAGACTAGGTCAGATCTTGCACCAGAGCTGGTTTTGTTAGTCCATTATAGACACATGACCTCAAAAATTGTATTTGTTGTGGGAAAACTGTCCCCATTGCTGGGGCAATGGATTTTGCTCACACTCAGTGCAGCCAGTGTAGTATTTCAGCTTCCTAACAGCAGTATCAGGATTGACAACAAAAAAGTTAACTTTAACTTTTGAAGTTAAAAGTTATTTCCTTGCTGAGTTCTGAATGTTCATGGTGCACGTGAATCCCATTTTTACATTTTTCCTGCAACCTTAAGACTGTTACTCTTGTTAATAGGAAAAATGTGCCAAAGTTTTTGGCTTCAGCAACTAGAGGTTCAGGCATTAAATGCTGCAAGATACAGATTAATAATCTTACATTAAGTATCATTGGACTATTATTGCACAGATAGCACCCAGCAGTCGTAGAAGTTACTGCTACTACTTCTACTAGAGATGAGGAGAAACAGCCAAGCTGTTTCAGCAATGTTTTTCTGACTGGTGCCTTACCACAACATGCAAAGATAAAAATCACTAGGCATGAAAAAATTCTGAGCTCCATAGGTGGGCATTTCTGAAGACCCAGGCTGATTACAAAGGAAATGTCAATGAAGATTTAGTAGGTGACAATGTGTCTCATAATCATTTCAAATGAAGTTGAACACCATTCAAAACTAGCTGGCATTGCTTCAATGAAAGAAGCCATTTCATGTGTGTTTGCCAGTTGGTGGTCCAGTCAGAAATTCAGTTAGGACATGAAGAATACGTGACAAAGCATTATATGAAAATATATTCTGCCATTAACTTAGCAGTCAAGCAAAAAATTAGAGCAGTTCTTGCAAAACAGTCTTACATTCTGCTTTCCCACGCACTCAAATGGTAGCTACATACAGCATGCATTAATCTGCATTAACAGCATAGAAATCAGCTTAATATTGGATTAAGCTTTCTTTATTATATCTACAGGAATTTAACTATAAAAACACAATTGATATGATTAGCATCTTAAATACTACACAGTTTTTCCTCCATGTAAGCTGGCAGTTTCTGCCTAACCTGGAGTAAACTGAAGCTACTGCAGGAAAGCCAGATTTCTCAGCGCACAGTGATACAAGACCATCACTGCACGCTGCTCAAACCAGCAACTTTGCAGGTAGTTGTATCAGCAGATTTCTTCCTATGATCACTTGTTTACTACTATGAGAAAACATTAAAAGAATTTCAGTGACCGAAGTAGTAGACTGGAATTATCAGAGAACACTTTAGAGAAATCCTGCCTTTTCCTCATAAAGCTTCCTTACCAGTAAATATATACAGCAAGTTGATTTTATAATCCATAGGATCCCTATATGGTGGTTAATAGCTGGATCCAGAGAGCAGCTATTCTTATCCAAAGGCCATAAAGCAGCAGTACAGCCACACCATAATGGAAACTCTGCCCATTGTGCAGCTTCTCTGCAGTTTCAAATGGCACCATCAGTAGGTACCAAAGTCTTTAAGGATCTAGGCAGAAATAGTGACTCAAAGCTGAGAATCCTAAACAACATACTGCACCTCTTCCATTAAAGAGGAAGTTTTAAAAGACAAACGTCTTACAGAAAGAAAGCAAAACCTGACTGCTGTGTAGCAGTCTTCACAACTTACCTAGAGCAGTACCACTCCCCACCATCCCTTGAGCAAGCATTCAAAACTTGGACCATGCTTTTGGCTAATTGGTTCCTCTAAAGTATTTTCTTCCATTTAAAAAACCAAAAAACAGAAAGACAACCTCAGAACCCATGAGACTACTCTCTGAACATGAGGCTTAAGTGCTACATATTAAGCCTTTTTAAAAGCTAAGGCAAAAGTATGCACTTTTTGGTACACATCTTATTGCAACACACCAGCTAATTCCCAAACACAAAATGTTTGTCTTGGTCAAAATTTAGTCACAAGACTAGAACATAAGCCCCAATATCTGACCACATATTTCAGTTTTCATATATGATACAAACTTCAGAGGCAAGTCATTTTCCTAATTGCTACAAATAAAGAGTTACATTTCTGTTCCAGAAATTCTAAGTTAATTTTCTGAGCTCTTCCCTTGGAACAGAGGTAAAAACTTCATACGTGTACAAAGCTGCTAGTCCCTTCTTCAGGATACAAGGAACACTTAGAATTTTGCTACCTGAGGACTACTGATGATAACTGATGTCTGTATTATCTAGTTGTCAGCCTGGGTTGTATAATCAGGACACTAAGATTATGACAAGCAACAAATCTAAAGAACAAAATGTATTCAAAATTAAAACAAAAGACTTATAGGTCAATAGATGCCTTATCTCTACAGTCATGTGATATCTGAAGTATGTTTGATTTTCGTAAGAGATTGGAAAAAATCTTGCTGGAGTTCTACATAAAAAAAACATCTGAAGTATGTAAGGCTGTTTCCACAGGAATACTAGTTCTGTGTGCTTGTGTAAGTGAAGACAGTTTAAAAGAGCAGTTAGCATCTATATTGAGCTACCTTCTAATAGGAAGACTGCTTGTTTTCGAAAAATCTTCACCAGAGTATCATCCAATTCAATTTCCTGTAGCTTAGAAATGAGCTGCTCCTCATTTCGACAAACCTTCTCTTGTGCATACAAGCCATCTGGCATTATTCGCTGCTGTCCCAGCCCTATCAATGCTACTTCCACAGCCAGCGTTAAATAAGATTCTCCTTCTTCTAGGAACTTGTGTGCAGGCAGGTGCTGGTACTCCAGAGATTTGCATTGACCCATGTTCTCTGTAAGGGGTGACACAGAAAGAAAAACACGTCATTCTAACACATAATCTGTCTGTAACGCCACATATGCAAGTGCTTCCTCTGTTAGCATGTTTTTTCAAATTATTTGAATAACCAGCACAATCTCAAAATCCAATGATCTAATCTGAAATATCCCATCCAGTTCCACATGTCAAAAACACACAAAACAATTAGGCTTTAGATAACCCAGTCAAGTAAAAAGTTTTCATTTTTAAACTGCATAATTTCAGAGAAAAGCAGTTTCTCCAGCTTTGTGATAATGAGGCCAAAATTGCAAGATCCATGTCAACTCCTTTTCCCCATCCATTTCTGTATCTCCTTAAAGCCCTGATGTGTAAGAGGAAGGGAAAGGTGCTTATACACCTGCATAGACTTTGGTTGAAACTACTATGGATTGTGCAAATACAATAGGCCTGGGAACTCCACAACTTTAAATCATCCTCTCTTTGATAGCACTCTTTTCAGGCTTTTTATTTGTTACAATTGTATTTATGATAAAAATGTGTATTAACACTAGAAGTCCTACTTTTAGTAAAGATTACATGTCAATTCCACACAGACCAAGCCATAAATTGCTTTAAAGAGTACTACCAATTTTTTTGGCACTTCACAGACACACCATATGACAAAACACTATTCCAACCTGTAGCAGTTTATAGTCTGATTTGGTAACAAAAAGTTATAATGGACAGATGTAAGGGGAAGGACAGCTGCAGAAAATGGGAAGGCTGAATGCAGTTGGTAGATTGCATATGCACATGTAGAAGGAAGTTACTTTTCAACATACATTGTTTTTATTACCATGGTGTTGTTTTGGTGGGTTTTTTTTTTCATAGTTGCAGAGAATCTGATTGTCGATTTCTTTTAATTAAAAGTTCTTCCAGAATTGGTGAATATGGGATTAGAAGTTTATTGAACAAAAGCTAATTGAATAAAAGGAATTTTGAGGCAAAGTCCCAAGAAGATTGTGGATGTACATATAAAAAAGCCGCAGGTAGAGGGATGAATTCAGTTTATGTCCACACAGGTGTTGATAAGAAGCTACTGCAGAGGTGGAAAAAGACTGACTATAAGGAGTTAATCAGTTAAGCTCCTGGGAAGTGAATACTAAAATTAAAATAGGCGTACACATCCTATCCTAAATCATGTATCAGTACTGCAACACTACTTTCCAATCCATATAATTTATAGACAAGTATGTTACCAGTTTTAAGTGCTTTGTCATCAGTTTGAAGTATTATGTACGTGTGTAGCTAAGAAGTGCAGTAACATCCTGGGCTGCACTAGGAGGAGTGCTGCCAGCAGGTTAAGGGAGGCGATGCTTTCCCTCTGCTCAGCACTGGTAAGCCCACACCTGGAGTGTCATGTCTAGTTGTGGGCTCCCCAGCACATGGACATATTGGAGCACATCCAGTGTGACACCAAAAAGATGACTTAAAAGACTGCAGCATCTCTCATATGAGAGCGCAACAGGTGGGATTATTTAGCCTGGAAAGAGAAGGCTCAGGCGGATCTTACCAAAACGTATAAATATCCAATGGGAGAACGTAAAGAAGAAAGTGCCAGACTCTCCTCAGTGGTATCCTGTGACAGGACAAGAGGCAATGGGCACAAACTGAAATATAGGAAATTTCATCTGAAAACACTTTCTTACTGCGGAGGTGTTTGAACACTGCAAGAGGTTGTCCAGAGAGACTGTACAGTGTTCATTCTTGGAGTTACTCAAAACCAAAGTGGACACAGTCCTGGACAACCTGCTCTAGGTGACCCAGCTCTGCAGTGAGCAGGTGGACTAGATCTCCAGAGGTGCCTTCCAACGTCAACAATTCTGTGATCCTGTGATTTCCTGCAATCTCTCAGAAAAGACAGAGCAATGTACATGGAGAGGACTGATGCTATAAAGTATTATTCAGTTTTGTTTCGAGTGTGAAATACAGAATTGTCTTCATGAGTAACTGGTAATTTTTAAAGTGCCTTCATATTTTACTTTAAAGAAAACACAAGGGAGAGAAAGTGTTAAGGAATGCAAATGTCAGTTCTTATACTATAAAAACACTGGCTTTGAAGCTGATTCAGAAAGGCAAGACAGAAACATACCTCTGGTGAATAAAGACATATAGAACATTGCTGCCTTTGCTTGGCCTTACCCATGAAGTCTGAGAATCCATGGAAGCTCTCATCATCCACCCTGCAGGCTTCCATCAGGCTACTGAAGAGGGTGCCGACGGGGTCCAAAGGGTGTCCCACCCAACCTTCAAGATTTGTTATAGAGGTTACTCCTCTGTGGAGAAGTTCTGTGCCAGAAATGGAGGGAGAAGGGAGGGAAAGAAAGTACGTGTTAGCCCCTCCAAACAATTATAAAAGTAAAACTGATTAAAATGCTCTCAGTACAGAACTCAAAGCATGTCCAGTAACTTCTGCTTAGAAGGAAGAAATAGTATCTTTCAGGCTGAACTCATTGCCCTATGTTAAAAGATAAAAAAAGAATAAAGGCCAAATGTTTTGAGCACTAGCAAGGCATATTATGGGTCAAAAATTTCAACTGCAGTGTCTTTTGAAATCTCTTACTCAATACCTGTAACTCTTCTGAAAACGTCTGCTGAAAAATTACAGTACGGATTTTTTTTTTTGTAAAATATTCACAACAGTTTCCTCACTCAAAAGGACACAGCATCACTTTAACATTTTAGGCTAATCTGATGGCACTGAAATAAATTAAAATATTCTAAAATATGTTCCAATTTCATAAATAAAATATGAGCTTATCCTGCACCTAAATATTTATTGAATAAACTCAGCATGACAGCCCTTTAAAAAAGAATAAAATGTTTAAATGAGGTATACAAGAACAAATTGTCCTTTAAGTGGATCAAGTGCATTTTTTGTCATTCTAAAATTTCAGTTAACAAATACCTTCATGGATACTTAGTTTTGCAGCCCTGACCCATCATTTGGTTAGAACATGAAAAAATGGTTTAGCACAGTGAATGAAGTAACAGACGTTAGAGATTCCTCAGACTCCTGTTTTTTCTTAGAAGTCTTATGGCAACAGGTCCCCTTTGACTTCAACTCCCAACACACACACAGCTGAACTACAAGAGGTCAGATGCATTATGTGTGACCATTTAAACACTGTATACCAGCCACTATGGATGCTCTGTTTCTTGGCCTGTTACACAGTAACTTGTACCTGCTTCCACACTCCCTTATTCACCAAGTGCCATCTTTTGAATAATCGTATGTATTATCACAGAGCTTTTAAATTCTGCTTCTTGCCTATTTAAATGTGTGGGGCTACAAAATGAAACACAGCCACACTGTCAGAAGAGCGGGGTTTTCTAAAGAATCCACTGATACATGGTATGAAAAACAAACAGGTAAGTCATTGTCTTACTGACAAATAGCATGTACTAAAGAAGACAGGCAGAAGCAAGTAATATTACCAAAAAGGATTAATCACAGTAACTTCTTACTGAGTCGTTTACGTTCTATTTATTTTATTGTGCCTAATTATGAGCTTCAATTGTGTCATGCCAAAGGCTTCAGTCCTCCAGTGCTATAGACATTTAATTTTAAATCATGCAAGTGGTTCCATGGACATCAGATGAGTCACATGAATAAAAGCTAAGTAGAAGCCTGTGGTGTTTGCTGAACTAAAACCTAAAGCTGGGCTGCAGCTGCAGAATTCATCTGCTTATAGAGAAGACCAGCACATTTTGCAGTATCAGTATTTTTAAAAAAAATTCTACATATGAGAGGAAAAAAATAAAAAAGCAGTGAGTGACAACACAGAAACAACACACTTCTTTTGTTTCAGGGTAGGATGGATGGATCGCAGTTCATACACTCCATTCTTTATTTATAATAGCATAATACTAGTTGACAGCTATAGAAACTGCTCACAGGGAAAAGAACTTAACAGAAGTATTGAATGTCTAGATACTGCATTAGCAACTGGGAACGAACAGGAGCAGTACTACGACCAGCACACTTGCAGCAGACCCTTCACACCTGCCAGTGGTACGTACACACACACGCACAGACATAGGCCCCCTCTTCTTACTCCCCAGCCTGGGAAGCTAGAAAAGCTGAAAAGCTTTTAAGGGAACACTTGTTAAGGGAAGATACATTACATGATAAAAAAAATTTGCAAATTCTCCAAAGTAATAATAGTAAGTGGTTTTAAGTTTTGTTCAAATCTAGGATCCACAGCAGTACTCAAAAAAACCCAAACCCTTCCTTGGGTACCGTGGAAACAAAAAATGGAGGCACACAGGAACTGCCAGCTAATTCTTTTTCAGTCAGGTGTCCACCTCATCTTCTAAATGCTCATTTCTGGTGAAACACCTGTACATGCACTTGAAAAACTTGCACATGACTTCACACTGGTATTTCTGCCTACAATGCATGAGGATACACATAGTTAAGAGCAGCAACAAAGAGCAAAAATAAAATTTGAATTAAGGGATTCCTGTAGCAGCTGAGAAAGTAATTACAGCTTTTCCGTGTGCATTTTTTAACCAAAAAGCCATCCACTTCCTCCACTGCCTCTTCAAACTGACAAAGTTCAGTGTGGGATTATATTGGGTAGCAAGGATCACATGCCATAGAAATTGTATCTGATGGGGAACGTTCCTTAAGAAAAAAAAAAAAAAAAGAAAACCAACACCAAACCAAGGGCAGTCCTTGTCAGAGGAACACCACAGAATATTTTATAAAAAACAGTGTTTCAAAAACAACAAAAAAGCAATCCACCTCTAGTCAGAAGAATCCTGGGTTACATCAAAAGAAGCATGGCCAGCAGGTCAAGGGAGGGGATTTTGCCCCTCTGCTCTCTTGAGACCCCACCTGGAATATTGTATCCAGCTTTGGAGTTCTCAGCACAAGAAGGACATGGACCTGTTGAAGTGGGTTCAGAGGAGGGCCACAAAGATGATCAGAGGGATGGAGCAGCTCTCCTATGACGACAGGCTGAGAGAGTTGGGGTTGTTCAGCCTGGAGAAGAGAAGGCTCCAAGGAGACCTTACAGCAGCCTTCCAGCATCTGAAGGTGGCCTACAAGAAAGCTGGAGGGGGACTTTTTACAAGGGCATGTAGTGACAGGGCAAGAGATAATGGTTTCAAACTGGAAGAGGGCAGATTTAGAATAGACATTAGGAATATTTTTTCACTCTGAGGGTGGTAGGCTGCCCAGAGAAGGCTGCCCAGAGAAGGCTGCCCAGAGAAGGCCGCTCAGAGAAGGCTGCCCAGAGAAGGCTGCCCAGAGAAGGCTGCCCAGAGAAGGCNGATGCAGCTTTGAGCAACCTGGCCCAGTGGCAGGGGGGTTGGAAGTAGATGATCTTTAAGGTCCCTTCCAACCTAAACCATTCTATGATTCTATGATTTATTGTTTCCCTCAATGTGAACTTTAGGCTTACACCTCAGAAATAGATTGTTCAGCTAAATTATATAGAATCCTAGAATTGTCTAGGTTGGAAGAGACCCTTGGGATCATCGAGTCCAACCACCTACCCTACTCTACAAAGTTCTCCCCTACACCATATCCGCCAACACCACATCTAAACGTCTCTTAAACACATCCAGGGATGGTGACTCAACCACCTCCCTGGGCAGTCTATTCCAATGCCCAACCACCCTTTCGGTGAAAAATTCTTTCCTTATGTTCAGTCTAAACCTACCCTGTTGGAGCTTGAAGACATTCCCTCTTGTTCTGTCATTAATTACCTGTGAGAAGAGACCAGCACCAACCTCTCTACAGTGTCCTTTCAAATAGTTGTAGAGAGATATATGTGAGACAAAAATATTATTTTAAACACCTGACATGCCAAATGCAAAGCTCTGCTTAAAAGCCTGTAAGTTACACAGGGTATTTTCACTGTGTAAGCAAAAACCCTGATTGGGATAAAGGCCCCATCGTGACAGACATACTGCAGAAGGCAGAACAGAGACCTTGCCCTGCACAGCTCACAATGCAGCTTACAGAAAACCTCCAACATCCAGAATGTGACATTACCACTATGATCGTTTGAACAGAAGAGTTAAAATCACCTCTTTAACTTTAGTTTCAAAACCGGTTTTCTCACGCAAAACTCCAGTCCAGTGTTATTGTCACCTCAGCATGTCCTTTGCCCTTCTCTCTTCCCCACATTTACCTTTCTTCTGAGCCCGGAACATTTCCAGCTGTTTCTGCTGCTGCCTTCTTAGTGTATTAACAATAGCTATTGCTAGCCTCAGTGCTTCTCGTGGGTATCCGTGAGATCGTAATGCATCCACCCTCGCACAGGCTGTAGGAACATGTTCTAAAATGGAAAAAATAGTTGAGGAATAGCAATGCTGCCATGTCTGCAACGGCCTGTTTTGCTAGGTTACTCAAAAGGGCTTTTTTGTTTGTGTTTGTTTGTTTTTAAAACTATGCAAGACAGACTTAAAGGACTACTTCTGAGCCAGCATTTCAAGGGAGCCTCTGTTCTTTTTACCAGGCTTTTCATTCACCTCCCCACCATCCCCCCCAAAATAATGCCATAGAAAATGAACAAAGCAGCAAGTCATGGAAACATCTTTCCGGTTTAGCCACTTACCATGCCAGAGGGGCCACCCGTGAGAGTCAAAGAGCGAGTTTTCAGTGTCGTCATGGTAACAGTAGTTGGTGTATAGGTCACTGCTGATAATGTGCTGTAAGTGGCTGTCCTGCCAGTGCAGATCGCACGCTTCAATGGCTCGAGTGAACACCGTCCGATGTGGCCTGTTCGATGAATCTGTCATTTTCACAAGTTCAGAAAGCTGCATCAGCTTTTACTCATTCATATGTGAATCAGTCATTCACAGTATTCTTGTCTTCTGCCTATTCACCAACCCCAACCAACAGCATCCTACCTTGTCCCCCCTCTACACCAAGCAGCCCACAGATGACATTTCACATCCTATTATTACCCAACAACTCAGATGAAATATGTGCCACTCACTTTGCATTCAGAGAGAGAGATCTACAAACCAGCACGGCTGACACTAAACAAGACTTTGCAGAGGGAACAGCTAGAGATGAAGGACATTCAACAGCACATACAGAATTCCCCTAAAAACAAACTAGAAAGTAGATGGCACACAGCTACCCAAGCATCCCCAGCTTCTCTCCTCAGACCCAGAGCTGCCAGAATGAGGGACAGATAAACATCACATGAAAGATTTTTTGTTGTTCTCTTTGAGAAGTGACATTAACTTTGAGCACTTGTATAAACATATGAACATACTGTAAAGAAAGTGAGGTACTGAGGCCATGGGACTGACATAATGGTTACTGGACAACCTCCTATGGCAAAATCGCTCTGTCGACATGGCACTGTATCTGTGAATGTTGAGATGCCGTGTCAAGAGTTACCACTAGCCTGCCCACTGTTGGGCTGAACATGACAAGATACAGAAAGCAAAACATCTCTGTAGGCAGTTATATGCTGAATGAACTTCTGTCCCTGGCTACCTGTGAGATTTAAAAATGAACCAAGTCTACTTCCTTCAGAAGTAATCTAACAAGAAAAAGAAACAAGAAAAAGACCATCTAAGTCCAAATCTGCCACATACCAAGCATTTAATTTTAACTTTATCATAATTACATGAAATACGTATCAAAATACTGAAGGGTTTCAGGATTATGAGGGGTTTTTCCCAGGTAAGTATCCTGCATCTTCCCCAGTTATTAGCAAAGTAGCCATCTTTGCTTGAAGAGGACTGGACAAGGCTTTTGTCAGATTTGATAACGACATTTTTAGATTAGAAAGCATGATATTGAGTAAGAAGAGACACCTTCTCCAAGACTGCAGTGTTGCCACTGCACCCCACACACACCTGGCAATGCAGACTGCACATAGAGAGCACATCCCACCGATAGCTGCTTTAGTTTCTCACACACTCAAGTTTAATGCAGTTGCAACAGATCTCTCTTTAAATAGGTATCAAAGGCTTTGTAACTGCAAACAAAATAAAAACCCCAACACCAGAAGGAATACAAGATTATAGTCAAGCAAAGAAACAACAGGGTTTTACATGACATACTTCAAGGACATCCAATTTTCATGCAACACATTTAGAAGCACCAAGTGAAAAGTTAGAAGACCTAACTAAACACAATTACTTGCTTTGAAAACATTGCAGCCCCAGCACACAAAAAAAACCCACCTATTTATCCTTTCTGCAAGGATAGTATTAGTGAAAATAATTTTGGCTGGTCAATCCTCAACAACAAAGTTACTTGTCCCAGGAAAGAGTGCTGAATTCTGCAAGGCTAGGGTATATAAGATAGAGGTTATATTATATGTTGCAGTCAGTGCATATGTTTAGGCTCACCTTGGTTAGCATTTGCACCCTGAGGCAAAGCATTGGTTAAATTGGGCAGCTCGTTTCCATGGTTTCCATCTTCCCAGGGACAAACATCCACATTGTTCCATGTTTTCAGCTGTTTTAGCCAACTGGCCTTCTGCTCCAACTTGCAGTGGGGATTTAAGACTATACACATCCACAGAGCACCTGATTTTAAAAAAATTGCTAAATTATGTTTTCTATTAAAAATGCGGCAGCCAATGACTAATTGCAAACTTCTATACTGTAATACTTTTTCTCCCCTCAAAGGCTACACTGCTTGGTTCCCAGCTACACCTAACACCAGGCAGACTGAATTCCCAATGCAGGATCTCTGAGCTGGCGTGGCCCATCTGAAGTAGTTGAAAGATGGTACCAAGCCAACCTTCTTAATTAAAAGGCATTAGGAGGTCTTTGGTATTAGAAAATCCAGAGTTCACAATGTATGGCTCATCAGACAGGAACATCAGTCAAAAGCAAACAAGAATTCACATAAAGTTACAGCAGGAAGTTACCCAGGTTTTTCTTCTGATTTTTGCACCAGAAGCGAATGTTGTTTTCTACAAACAAGTTCTATGTACTATCCAGCTTCATATTACAGGAACCAAAGAAGTACATCAGTAAGATATATTTTATAAACATGTATTTCCACACTAAAACCCAGAAGTACTGCTGATCACATAACTCATTGCCAAACACATCTGGGTCTCAGAAATCCAGTAAACACTGGTTTTGTGCAGTCTAATAGGACTAAGATTTTTACTGCAATTACTTCAGTAACTCGGTTACACTAGAAAATTTGTTTTACATTTTCTGTTTACAGAGCTCAAAGGAAAAGCTAGTGTGAGCTGACGTTTCACACATTCCATCACTTTGGAACCTGCTCTCTGAGACTATATCAGAGGGCAGGCATAAATACATCAGGGTCCCTAGCAATAATTTTCAAATGGAGAGATTTTTCTCTAAATCAGCTCTCTCTTCAGTATGAACTTTGACAGAGGCATGAAGATACCCGAAAGTACTGTTTAGTAACAGTTCACCTGCTCATTAAGAACATGCCTCATACACTACAAGAGATTTAAAGAATATGCTTAAACTACGCAATCTTCATGACAGGCTGAAAAATAATAAAAAAAAAAGAATAAAAATGCAGCTGGTTCTCCTAGGATAATGAAATTCTGACATTCAAGTATTCTTTTGCTAACTAAGAATGCAAAACGGATATCCAGAGCACAGGCCATCACATTACATTCATTCCCAAAGTAACTTGCATGTTGGTATGCCACATCACAGGAGCCAGTGGAAACACAGCTTGATCCTTAAGGTTGCAAGTCCCCAGCTATTCAGACCCACATGGAATGGGGAAGTAATATCAAAGAAATCTAAAAACCACAACAAAATATGATATGGTACAGTGCAGAACACCAGAGAGACACTACACTGCTGCAGATTATTACTGCACAGTAGTTAAACACAGTACAGTAAGTGCTTTGGGTTTTTGTTTGGGTTTTTTTAAGTGTCTGAAATTTGTCATGGGAGTGCATAAAGCCAGTACTATTTTTAAAAACTTCTTTTAAAAACAAATCATATGACTTTCTTTAGACACACTTAACACATTTCACTCTCCAGAGTCAAATTATAACTGATTCTTAATAATAAGCATCAATGCATTCAGCACTGCCCAAGACAGAAAGACTACATTTCCTGCAATCTGCCAAACAAAACAGAAGATAGGGCATAATGGGAAGCCTTGGACAACAGTTAACTTGGGCTTGCTTATTTATTTTCAAATTAACATATCACTTGAGGGCACTAAGGAGACACTACCTCTCAGCGTCTAACAACCTCCCCCTCCTCAATTTAATACTTTTAATTTAATTCCCAGCATTTTCAGACTGAAGTAAAAGCAAAGTGGAACACCTTAACTATATTTGGTAAGTATTCAATCATCCAGTCAGGCAGAACACACATTACTGTTTACACCATGGTCCTAGAAAAATGAGTGGCCTTTTCTGTTTCCACATCTCAGAAACTCCACTAGAGGCAAAGGAATTCACTTCCCGCCTTCAGAAGCTCCACTATGAGTTTGGTACATCTAAGAGGCAGGAGAGGGGAGAGATACCCCAAAGTTCCAAAATCCTTTAAAAACTTCTTTGGTTTAAAGAGGGAAACTATGTCAAGCATAACTCCATTGTTAGCAGCAATTGTCTCAGAAACGCAGGCTATTTTTATGCAAATGAAGCACAAGGACAAGAGTATTGCTAAAAAACCTCACACAAACCATTTAAAATTTCAGTAGAGCCCAACTGCACCCAATGACATCAGGGCGAGCTGCACGCAGATCTGAGATCTCACCCAGCTTTCACTGCTGCCCAGTTCCCGGCAGGAAGAGGAGTG
>VZSZ01005038.1:44071-84590 GCA_013398815.1 Ibidorhyncha struthersii | reverse complement strand
CACCCGCCCCCAGCATGTGCACGCTTGCCTGTACTCATATTTCTTCCTCCTCCTGCTCCCTAAGTGCCTTCCCCCTCCCCTGACACCTGCTCCATTCTGGGCTCTTTCAATTCACTGGTTCCTGTCCTGCTCCTAGCACTGAGAAGTCTGAGGAAAGTGTTCACGCGTGCCCAGATCTTTACCACATGCCAACTGGAAGGACCCTGGAGAATATTCTTATTTCACTCTCATGCTGCTCAGTGGAAGCCCCCTGAGCTGGCCCTTAAATGTCACCACCAACCTGAAGGTTTACACTGGCCTCAAACAACACATTCTCCATTTTTCTGCCTAATGGCTCTCATACAGGGAAACTGTTCATCACGCTTACCCCTTACTACAGATAAGGCTTACATAAAAATGAAGGGCAGCTAGTGGTAATTGGTGGGGAACTTATCTAAATTAATTTCCAGTGACTCCAGCCTGGAAACTGCTGTTGGCAACAGCCTATACTCAAAAGGAGTTTCCCAAAATACATTCCTGACATTCTCAAGTTTACCTGTTCGACTAGGTTTAATGATGTCACCAATACCACCTGCAATATCAACAAGTGTCTCATTAAATAAAAAAAACCCAAAACCAAAACTCAAAACCAAAAAACAAACCCAAAACGGAGAGAATGTGTTTGTGTTTACATACTCTGTTTTTCTAACATAGCTCACTTTCTTCTTCCTGTCTCCCTTTCCCCAGGCACCAGGTATCTTTTCACACTGGTTATCAGGAGGCTCACACATCTTTCCCCCAGAACTACATCCTACTAAACCAAAAGTTAAGTTCTGATTTGGATCCCTTGACTGTGACCTTTGTCTTTCCAATACAAAACTCCTCATGCCACAGTGGCAAAATGACCACAATATAATATACACATTTTTTTCCCCCAGAAGATAACTGGAGAATAAGACATGCTGTGACTGCAATTTGGTATTAATTTCACAAGGGAATGAATATTAGAACTGTCATATTGCAGTGGGGAATTGTCTATTTTGGTTCAACACTAATCCTCTTGACCTGGAAAAAGCCAGCTTTGCCAAAACAGACTTTTGGTTCAGACAGCCCTCCTTTTGAAAATGCAGAGTTGTCATTCATCTTTAGTGTGCCGCCCACCACAAAAAAGAAAAAAAAGATACATTACTGCTTTACACAATGCATGCCTTCCTTGTACACATAGGAGAACATCAGGTTTCTCAGGAGACATCCATACCTTTGAAATCATGGGGCAGAAAGGGACAGCATGCTTTTGCATATTTAAATCCTAATCAGTGTAAATTAAAAAACATTAAGAAATCTTCAGTCATCATAAAAGTAGATGTAACAGTTTCACATACCGTGTATGCATGTATTCATGAAACCAAAGGAAGTGCAAGGAATGTATACAGACTCTCCCAAGAGATTAAGCATTGCTCAGTTTTCATAAATCCCATTATATTCTACTCTTGCTCCAGTAAATGGGAAGGTGGTGATGGAACAGTTTTAGTGGGGGACCAGGACGCTGACCATGACTGAAGATCCAGCGTACAATTCTGTTTGACTGATTGATTACAGTCTTAAGAAATCTGCTCTTCCTAGAAATATTGCGCTACCTTGTCAGGGCTGCTGTGTAGGTAACCTTGGGTCCGCATTTACAATACCTGTATAATCAATGGCTGAGACTTTGCCTTTGCTTTACATTTAATAGACTTCAGATCAATCTATTCATTTGCAAAATTAAAATATGCAAGAAACAGATGCACACCTACTGCGACATTTCTTTGCCCTCCCCATTAATGCCTATCTCTTTCTTAAACACCCATAAGCTACCATGTTAGTAGTGTTTGAACATTTCAAAGAAAATAGAGCCAGGTAATCAAGATCATTCCCTTTATGCAACAGACAGATCAGCTTCAGCACTAGGTCACAGTGGCAAGTGTGCACCAATTTGAGCCTAATCAATTCTATTACAAAAGCATAATTTTTCAGCATTGGACGTGCCAGAATAGAAACAATACTAGGAGACAGAACCTATGACCCCTTTAAAATAGAAGCGTCAGCAAAGGATTTTAACGTGGTTTACATCTGCTTTTTAAGCACAGACACACTGGGACAGCCACTTGGAAACTTCAAAGAAGGTAGTGTATGGTATTTATTGCTTCTCAACGAGGAGGACAAGTGCCTTCAGAATGACTGGCAAAGCCACCTTCCTCCTCCAGGCACGGAGAGATCTCCATTAGAACAAAGACAATCAGAAGTCCCACTGGAGAATGCTCCAATTAAACAGTTGCTTTTATGGAATAGAGAAGACAGGCAAAGCACTTCAGTGCTGTTCTCTCCTCAGTAAGAACCCCAAGGAAAAGTACTCTCAGTATTCAGTTGGATCCAAGTTGCAATTTTATTCATAAAAACAATTCCTTAATGCATTCTGGTTTCTCTGTGCAGCCTTCAGAAAAAAAAAGGCTTTCTATGGGTGCTGTGTTTCTTTGAGAACAGAATGTTTCATTTTGCTCTAATTCATTCTATTACTGAATTAAACTTTGATGTATTGGTCTTGACAAGTGCTTCATGCTGATTGTATTGTGTATGATAGTATAATCACTCCCCATGCATTTCACACTAGCTGGCTGATTAATGCAATAGATTACCTGCAGCACTGATGACAAGAAGGAATCATTGCCCTTCTGCATGTGCATTAGAGGGAGCGAGCTGTAACACACATTTCTTTGGCTGAAAGGAAACCTGTATTTACATATTGAGATTCTATTCTAAGCTATCATCAACTACATCTCTGATCTCTGCATGTTAAGTAATGAAAAACTCCTGCTCTCATCTTCCTACGTTTTCAACTTTTAGCACAATGGAAAAAGGAACTACCAAGCACTTCTGTCATTTTGCATGAGCCTGTTGTTCTGGGCTATGCCTTTTTAAGTTTTTAAAACAAACTTCTGCATCTTCACAGACACTCTGCCATTTGACTAAAGGATCTCATAAGAACAGGAAAATGCTTGAAAGGTGCAGTTTACAGTATCATAGCCTAGGACTACAATCGCCCTAAGAAAGCACTCAGGATCTGTCACATGTCCATTAGATGCCCCTCTATGCACCTTTAGTACTCTATAACCTAACCAGTCTACAAAGCTAGAGGAACATATAAAGCACCTGCAAATTAATCTCACCAATTAACTTCCCTAATATTCACAAACTATTCATTTATTTGCTCACAATCAATTGAAGGTACAAGCGTTGCTAATACTAGCACAAACAGTACAAAAATACTCCTTTATGAGTATTCTTAATATGATTCTTCACAATTTTAAGTAGTTGCCAATATTTACAGGTAGGTGGTGAAAACAAAGTGTGCTCCTGACCAAGACAGAGATCAGGTATTTCTTTCAAGTAATTTAACTGGTAATACGTTTTCAGCAGTCACAGTTTATTTTCAGATACTTTGACAATTTTCAGAAGAAAATTTAACGTGACTACTAACTATAAATACCCTAACCTGTCTCTATTTAAATTTATCATTGAGATGAATGAATTCCGCTCACAGTTAACTCTTTTAGGAAGACGCAAAACTGGAAAGTTCAATAAGTTTGTCAAATAAAACCAGATATTATAAAATAAAGGGGGAAAATACCTCCCCCTCTTTAAGAACTCGAGCAAGCACAAACACTCCTTTGCATAGTAGGAAGTTCAGAAAAATGATTGCCACAACTATTCTTACAGAACGTAAACTGTAACAGGCCAGAACGCCACATTCTGATTGTCTAGTCTGAATTCCTTCCTACTCCAAAATTTCCTGAGCTACTTTCATCTTCCAGTCCAAAAGCGATTGTTGAGTTTTTATGAAAACAGCATACTCCAATTAAGATTTCTAATACAACAATCTAGCACAGCTCCTGGTTAGCTGATCTACTGCCTGGCTACCAAAATTCAAAATTCTAAGCTTATTTCTAGTTTTCTAGTTAAATTTGTCCAGCTCCAATTACAGTTTTCAGCTACCTTTTGTCTGCCTGGCAGAAGTGTCTTCCCTAACCATTTTTTATTCTACATAGGTATCCTATATTATGAAGGATTTGCTTTGTCTTGCTTTGACAGACCCAAGCAGACTTGAGATTCTTGCACCTCTCACTTTAAATTACTTTTCCAATTTTTCAGTTATTTTTCCAGTATCCATTCAAGACAGAAAACTGCAAAATATCACAAGGCTAGATTGCTGGATCACAGTAAAGCTCAGAGAAATCAGTGAAGATTCAGTAATTCCTCTCCATAAATCTATTACTTCTCTCTAGCTCTGGTATTTACTAGAAGTGGCACTGGAAAATTACACTGCAGCTTAATGTTATTGAAGTATTAAAAACAAAGGATGCGAGGAAGGAAAAAAAATAATGCTAAGTACCAGCTTAGGCTCATAGTAAAACTCTGTCCTTAACCTTGGCAATCACAATTCCACAGTTAGGGCTGCAATGAGTTTTGTACCAGCTCCAATAGAGAAAAATTTTTAGGACATTTATAAGTAAATCAGTTCAACAGCTTAGGAATAAGAACTTCAAAAACTGTTTTAATGTGGGTACTTCAAGTAATTTGGCTCCTGCTGTAAAAGTACCTTCCATCCAACTGAACTAAACGGAAACCCAAACTTTCTGTATGGCATTAAAAATACACCCCTCTAACTTTAGTCTGTAAGCATAGCTTGATTACGTTCACCATTGTTCTTCAAATCTGATAAATGCCACAGGAAAGAATACCTTCTTTAAAAATAGCTCCCACTTACTGTCATACTCTGGCCTCATACACCCTCATTTCAAATACCACCATGGCACATGCCAGTGATGGAGGAAGGAAATTGTCCTCAGAGAAGATGGACAGAACCCATCTTCGCAGAACTGCAGCCTGGCTTCATTCACCAGGGAAATGAAGGTGATAACAATTGAGACACCCCAGGGCCATGACAGCAATTTCTTTAAGTTGTCATCCATAACTCAGACTGTAGAGCAGCAAAACTGTCTTGTGATGCTAATCCAGAAGTACTGTTAATTCAGTGCCTCTGATAGCACAAATCATTCTAATACACTGACATGTATTAACAGCTTATTCTGTGAAAAAGCAGATGTAACCTTAAGTGTGTGAACTGAAGGTACATGTGTTTTATAACTCTATGGCAACCACACCATGTCAGCTAAGACTAAACAAAACGAAAGTAAGACAAGGATTATCAATTAAGCAGACAGCATACTGGATATGATACAGTTGAAGACACAAATGTGTCTAAGATATCACTCTACCTAGTATCACTCTACCTAGAAGTCCCATGTTGAAAGACCAAGGGAAATGGTGCAAAGCATGGTGCATCCCACCCCCTTTGAAACACAGGTCTTCCTACAGCTTTCGCTTCACCAGAAATGTATTTTGTGCAACTGATTCATCTAAACTTAGAAATTTGAAGTTAACTTTCTTTTCTACAGGGGCAGGGCACTGGTACTCTCCTTGCCTTTAAGGCAGAACATGATGCAATTAGAAATGGGGATACTCAAAGAAATCATGAAAATATGGACATAAGCTTGCCACTTAAATTTGAAACTTAGAGCCTTGATGAACCATTTTTTAAATACCATAAGATATGGGGAAAAGTGAAAGTTTCTATTGCGTAGGTGATCCTAAAAAGGGATTGCACAAAGTATGCAGCTCCAAAAAAATGGTATTAGAGCACAGAAACTGTAATGAATGCTTAACTTTAATGATTCTTTTTCATGGCAGTCCTGAAGTAGTCATCAAATCTGGCATCAAGAAAGAATTTTTCTAGGGGCATATTGGCAACAACCCTAGCTGCTTTTCTCCTTTTTTCCCTCTCCACTTAAGTCCTGAGCAGAGATAATCTGTTTAGAACAGTTGTCATGTCTCTCTAATTGCAAAGGGAAGGAATGCCTGAGACAGGAATATAGATGGAGAACAGCGTCATTTAGTTAAGATTGAAAAGAATCTAACTTGCTATTTTCTAGCAACGAATATAAACTTTTATCAGAAAAATTTAGAGTGGTTTCCAAGTGAGAAAAAAAAAGCATTATTTAACACTCAATCATTAGTTTGCTCATAGCAAAAGGTTAATTAAATCTCTCTTAAGTAATCTATAATGATTCGTTGCCTAAACTCAACATTTAGAATTAAGTTTTAGATTAGGAGCAAAGTGTTGCTAATAAAAATTTAGGCATGATCCTTCAGGAAATATATTGTACTATTTCTCTACATGACATGATATTGTAAAACAGTATTTTATTTTTTAATTTTAATACAAAAATATCAGTATAATCAGAAAGTGGCCAAAATATCACCAAATGTGAACTCAAAAGTAGATCATCAGGCTATTTCAAGATTTAAAAAGCAGCCCACAACAGGGCAAGTGCTAGTGAAAACACTACAAAGACTACTAGAACTACTAAAGCAAAGATGTTATTCCGCTCAGGAAATACCTTTATGACAACAACTCATTTAGTATGCGTAACAAATGATTTTAAGGGTGTCACCCCGGAAAGCTTTATCCCACGAATGAGGCTGATGGCAATACCGTGAGAGGTTCCTCCACTTAAAAACTTTAGACATCAGTAAGTGGTTGAGGTAGACAGGAGAAGCTTATGCATTAAAACGTGGAGACTACCCAGCTGAAAGTACAGAATACCTTTCAAGTACTCAACATCATAAAATAAGAGGACCAGAGACCACTATAAGCATGACGCAAACCCAGAACGCATTTGCCAATTTTATCCACTGCCCTGCCTTTCAAGACCTCTTTGGACACACCCTCTTCCTGATGACACAGCCATCATATTTTTGTTCCACAAGAAACTACTCATTGACTTAAAAAAAAACAGCTCTCCTCCCTTTAAACAGCTCTTAAATATCAAAATGGAGGAAATCTACTAGAAATGTTTGTTTTGAAACATGCAAATTATATGGAGTTTCTTCACCACGAAGGCAAACAAGAGGATATAAAGATACTGAAAATGGTAGTTCACAAAAAAAGATCTGATCCTGTAATCTACGTGTTGACAAGCTGTTGGGCTCCATCACTCCACCAAGCAGTAGATACTTGTCTTTGATTCTTCTACTTGACTGCTTTCATCAGATTAAGCATCTGGGATTTAATTTAACAGTTTCAGCTTTATTAAGCTGTCACAAGAGCAGCCCCGCTTTGATAACAGTAGCTGCTCCAATTATGGCTTGGTTTAGGGTTGACAAGTATAATGATTCATTCGTGGCACATGAGAAGCAATAAAAGGTTGTTTTGCATTACAGCTTTAAAAATGTGGGCACTTTTTTCATTTAATTTGTCACTTAGCTTTTGCTAAGAGGACATTTAAATTGCAGTAAAAGGCAAATGGGGCTTTTAGTTTAAATGTAATCCCCATATTTAAATGATCTGTAATGGCGCAGTGTTCGAGTGGGAACACTATTGTTTCACAGTGGGCCCTGATGGTGACATGTGACATTTGTATTCAGGTCCTGCATTATCCATGTGGCTAAAGGGCTTCCAATTTCATTTCACAGCCAGAAGCCAGCAGAAAACACCAATTAACTTGCAGATCCCATTTGCCGACAAAACTCAGCCTGTTCCCAATGTCTGGCATCTCGCAGTGCTCAACATTTAATTCCAAAGCAGAGCCTTGCAGCCATCACAATCCCTGGGCTGAGGTACATAGTCAAGTTTTCCCCTTTTTTGAAGATCTTTTTACTTTTGTAGAGAACAAGCAACTTCTACTTAATTTTTCATGAATTAATATTAATTAATTACTGCTGTAGCAAGATTGCATGGTCCACTTTTTCCCCTCTAGACTACAAAGAAAGTTAACTGATCTTTTCTTCAAATCGGAGATCTCAGCTCAACAGGCATCAGGAGATATTTGCTGTGCATTTCCATATCCCCCATTTTACCAATGAAATTTAATTAAAAAGGGAAAACAAGCAGCTTCAGATAATTCATCATTCTGATATACTGAAGTCTTCAACCATGGTCACCAAGAGTTAAACACCTAAAAACCAGCATGTGAAGTCACCTACTGAGACACCATTTAAACAGCAACAACATGGAGAATTCCAGCTCTGCTCTGAACTCTTGAAAGTGCATTCATGTATTACTCTGGCAAGTTGGAACTGTTCACCAGTGCATCACTGAACTTGCATCTAAATTCTTCTAGTGTGAGAAATATATGAGCAAGCCGTATAGCTTTGGCCTTCAACCTTGATCTTTCCCATACTACACCTCTGGAGTTCTATAAGTAGCATTTAGATGAACCCATACTTTGATGTACAACAGGGGAATCTGCTGAGAATAATTATATTATTCCTCCTCATTTAAAGGCTTTAAAAAACAACTAGCTAGTTATCTGTAAGGCTTTTTAGTTAACTTGAAGCTTTTGGATCGTGAATTGCTTAAAAAATTAGGACTTCGTATTAGAAAATCACCAGGTTCACACTTAGATGTGAAGTATTTGTGGGTTTGGGGTAGGTTGGCTTTTTTTTTGTTTTGTTTTTTGTTTTGTGTTTGTTTGTTTGTTTTTTAAACTCAGCACCTTCAAACATTCAAACCCAATCTGACTTCTACTGAAGTCAACAATTTACCATAGACTTCAGCAGGATCTCTGCTTAGAGCCCACTGTGTCTTTCCAGTACCCTTGCCAATGCCCAATGTCAGGCAGGAAGCATCAGTTAAGTTCTAAGGAAAGGTTCAAGTGACCCAGTCAATGAAAAAAACTGAAGTTACTTAAGTACGCTTAAAAACCTATGCCAAGATGGAACTGACAAAGTGGCCGTATGCCTAGCAGTCGGCAGACAGCATACCAGGGCAAGCAAGCCAGCCTTTATTAAGCGGAGTCTGTATTTACATACTTTTTATGTGCTAAAATTCTACATAACTACAGTGTTAAATTGCTACCTACCTGTGAAATAAGTGAGATCATAGATAAAACATTTTTTTAAAAGACACACATACATGCCACTCCCAGATTACTCTGAACAGATAATACAAGAAGTTAGCTATACAAAGGCCTGTCTTACACCCTGTATTGATATTTTAGTTCTCTGACACCCTAGAAGATGACAAGACAGGAAGCCAATGTTATTTTAGAACATAACAACATTACCCGCTTAAACCCGATGGCAGAGATAACTCAGACACTACAGATCATATGTTGCCAGGGCCATCCTGCTCTTCCTTCAAAGTTACAATAGGAAGCTGCAGGTCTCCCTGAAAATCTCCTTCAACTTTTGCACATTCACCTTTTTTTTTTTAAGAGGCACATTTTACATAGAAAAAGATATGTGTTTAATTTGAGTGAAACTCAAGGCAAAATCCTAACAAAGACATGGCAGCCACTTGTAACTTTCACACAAGGTAGGAGCCAAACTGGAGATTCATTCAGTTAACCACAATTTTCAGGGAACTTGCTAAGCACTAGTGCAAGGAATCCTACTCATGTGGGAAAGAAATGGGAAGTTTAGCAACATAAACATAAGCTGGACATGGAAGAATGAAGTTAAGCTCTACCTTTATCTTACTGCACATCTGAAGTGATTGAAGTATATTTGCAACTGAAACCGTAGTACATGATCAACATTTTGATACTGCTAGAGGCAGCAGAGCAGTTCAGGACTGAAACAAGAGGGTCTGCCTCAGATTGCAAATACAGCAGCTGAGGTAGTGGTCAGACTGGCAGTTGCACTGTAGATTTTTGCGAGTGGCACCTGTAATTCTGATTAAACAGAGGTAAACTAATCAATTCAATTCATCTAAAATATTGCTTATTCTATGCCACAGGCAGAGAGATTCCACCTTCTCTACTTCTAGACAGGTGCTGTCAAGAAAATGATGTCAATATGAAACAAGAAGAGGAGCCCCTAAGAAAATTTAACAAAACCTTTTATGTTTATTGGCAGCATGTGGCAACAGTGCTACAGGTAACAGATGGAGAACACATTTCTGCCTCTCCCACCACCTACCAGGTCAACCCATATAAGCAATGAAGCATGAGACCCTCCAGTTTTCAGTATGGCAGGATACTATTTTGCTGCGTACATGTCCAGCTAAGCACATGCCCTGCTTGGCAAAAACTTACTCCCCAACAAGCCAAGGCATCATAAAAGTGACATACCAAAAGGGTTGTTACACTTGAAGACAAGTAGTTATACCTACATTCTGATAGGGCTTTGTCTGCTCTGTTATTACGGCTTTCCACCACAGAAATCTATAATCTCAACTAGATAGCTAGTACTTTTAGCCTTACGCTTCACTTAGAGCAAACATAATTTATGCTGAACAAATTATATCCAGTCTTAGCCCACCAGTCAACATGCGATCAGTCATCGTCATCTTTAACCTTCAGCAGTGAAAAACTTAAGTTTTGCTTTTGTTGCTTCCTGTAGAAATGAAGCATGTTATTTTTGTTTGCATTTAATTTCATTTAGCTTGATTCTGAACCTTTAAAATATATCAAGAGCATTATGGTCTTTGGCTCTCTCATCTGCACTGTTTACGTAATGTCCCATAGGGCATCATCTGTAAGGTTTTTTGTTTGTTTGCTATTTAATATTTATTTCTGTGTTCTGTGCCACATAAGTCAGACATAGCAATATTGATGAGTACACATCTCAACACAGACTCCTTGAAGTCCAGACATGAAGAGTCCTTCTAGATTGAGTGACAGCACAAGTAACTATTCCAAGTTCCATGAACCATAAGGCAATTCCATTTAAGCTGTGTGTCTTCGGCTTGCTTTGAGAAAGTCTCCAAGACAGCAACCAAAACCTTACTACAACTAAGATACACACAATAATCCCTTCACTCATACACTCAGTGAATTATCTTTTCAGGAAAGAAATTGGATTCAGCACTGTATCTTAAATAATTCAGGTTGTCTTTAATCACTTATCTTCTACACACACACCCCCCAACTGGTTAGTAGTTTGTTCCAGTACCTTACGCCTAGGAAAGCAATGCTTTTGGTTACTTAATATTCTTTCCACTCACCTACCCACCTTTAAAATGTTGATGTTTACATTCAAGTTGTTTTGAATTTCCCCCCCCTACCACAAATTCCTATAGATTTTGAGAAATTCTGAAGCAGCATTTCAAAACTGTATTAGTGAGTTTCTGAAACACTTCAGAGGAAGTGTCTTCAGACCTTACCCATTTAAATATTCCTTTTCCATTTCTGCCTGTGTTCCTCTCTCTGTTGTACACCTAAGTCATGTATCTGGTCACAACTGAACTCTCCTGTAAAGCGGTGTTAATTGTTTTAGCCCTCTGTTATTTGCTCTCCTTTCCTGCTCCATAATGGACTTCTACTTTCCCTTGTTGCTATCTTCTCATACTCTTAATGAATCTTCTCCTTTGCCTTCTATTTCTCTCTAGTGAATTGATTTATTCCTTAACCTTTCCAGTTTAGCACTAGTGGCTTATATACTTACCCTTAGTTGTATAGCTAAGCTTTCAGTTTTTGCTTTATTCTTTTTAGAACCTCGGGTACTTACAACCTTTTGCAATTGTACTTGTTTCATACCGTACTTCCTCTCCTCTAACTGCAATTGTCTCATGCTATAGATCAGAAATTCTGTTTCCCCCAACCTTAACTGAACAAGCATAACTGCAAACTCTAACCTGCTTTACCTAGTACCACAATAAACTTTCTCTTCACCCCAAACATGTAATTGTTTCTTCATTATACATGTGAACACCTAAATGATTTTGAAGTCTGTGCATTTACCCAGTTCATCCCAGAGCTGCCTGTACTTGTCAGTCATTGCAGTTCCTTGTTGTCTCCAAAGCGACAGACGAGGGTCAGACATGAACTGTTCTGTTATCAACGTCAACATGCGAGCTCCATTTGAATCTCTCATCTTTAGCATCTCTCGCACCTAGGAAATGAGTCTTTTAATACCAACTTGAAAAAACAAAGCCATCACAGTACAGATATGTTGCAGTGTTAAATATTCCACCTCTTAAATCAGAAATTTAATTTATGTGATGAAATTTTTAGGTAGAAGAAAATAGTCTGCCTTCCCAATTTTAACAGTCTTTGGTTTCAGTATCCCATTGCAATTCTTCAGAGACACTTCTTCAACAAGTAATCTACAAGTGCATTATGCAAACTGCTGCAAGACTAATTTCTACAGATTTCTCCAGCATTTTAGAGGTGGGAAGGAATAGAGCAGCAAAGCTGCACATGGTTGAAGTGTTACATCACGTCCTTAAACTGATCTCAAGATACACCAGATTGTGGTCCATTGCTATACAACTCATTACTAAGTTGCCATCATGTTTCCAAGGCTTTATCTTTTTTCAGAACAAGAGGACTTTGAGTAAGACCAAACAAGTACAGACTGACTTGGGGAATGAGGGAGAGAAAAAAGGCAAGGTTTAGAGTACTCAACACACCTTTGCAAAAAGCAAATTGAGCTGCTTCCCCGATCCATGGTATCCGCCCTGGGAGAGGAAGAGTTTAACCTGTTCTTGGACCTGTTCCTCATCCAAATGCCAGCAGTTTTCATCATCTATGCTAGCACCCGCTGTTGGGTCAGGAGCACCTGCAAACAGCAATGAAAGAAATCATTATGTTCTATATAAAGAAGAAAGGTTCACAGGTCCAGGGAACAGGACTACTGCAGAGGGTTTTGGATTTGTGTTTTGTTCTGCTTTGGATGTCTTGGCTTTAATCTAAACATTCTTTAAAACAGGCTGAGATTTCTCCTTAGTAGTCTTAAGCACTTAGAAGTTACAGCCTATAAAAAGGTATTTAATTAAATAATATCTTAAAACATTAAAATCAAGGTGAGGTTTTTTTCTCCTCCCATCTCTGTAGCTATATTAGAATGCTTTTACAAGGAAAATTAGACTTTGCATAGCATTTCTACAACTGTGATGTTAAAACCACTCTCCCCAAAACACCTGTGTAATTCCTGTACCTTCAGCAATCTTGCTCAGGTTTAAGTGACTGCTAGTGAGCGTTGCTACTGATGAAAATGAGGAAATTCATCACCTCGGTGCCTCTGAGCTGTGATGGCTCTGCAAAGCTAAACAAACAGTAAAAGAAATCCCCAAACAAATCCAAAGTCTTAAAACACTAAAGAAATTTCCATCACAAATAAGAGTTACAGCTGTGTAAGACTGTGGTTCTTCCAAAGGAGCATTTTCACTTAGTCAATGTCATCAGCATAGTCAATTCAGAGCAACTCTATCTGAATTAGCCTAGTGTGAACCGAAGTGACTAGATTTACGTCAGGCACTACTTTGGTCACAGGCTGCTCTAACTCAAATTTTGCAGTTGAGATCTGTTGAGTTGATCTCTCTACCACCAGTGGCCTCTTCTAAAGGCTAACAAAATTAACTAAAACAAGTTCTTGCACCATCTAGCAATCCATATTTTTTTTAAAGACACTTGCACGTCCACTGGATATTTTTTAAAAGGTATTCCAACTGAAATGTCTGAAAAGCACTTATCTAGACTGTCAGGGAAACATCTCACAGTAGTACATCACCATACCAGATGTAAGGTATTTTAAGCACGCTCAAGACTCAAGTTAACTTGACATTTTGATTTTGGGCTTGTCACAACTGTGTAATCTCTATCTCCATTAGGTTTTGAGAAGATGTTAGACATTGAATCACATTACACAACCTATCACTTTTAAATCCAAGTCCATGTTACCTTTCTAATCAAAAAAAAGGATACTGGCAGGGAACGAAAATTACAGAGTCAGATTTGTAAAAACTTGCTTTTTCAAAGAAGTCCTGAGAACTTGAAAAGCGAAGATAGCTACAACTCTTCAGATATACAGGAATTAAACATTGATTCTATTGATTCAAGCCTTCACTTCACAATTGCAGGTCTGCCATGTAGGTGAAGATTTTAAGTAGTCACAGGGAATGCTGGAATCTTTATTCAATGAAAATACAACTGGAAAATTTAAAGGGTCACAGAGGTGTCTACTAATTGCTGAGACAGTAAAAAAAAGTCTTCCAGCTCAGCAACTTAAACTGCCTCCAACTGCAGAGCCTACAGCTGGGAACACTGCACAGATGTGTATGTATATACACACATACATATTTAGATTAGTAAGAAATTGTCTCTTTGAAGATGTGAATGAACTTTCCTGCCTTCCACAGGAACCATAACAGTGTCTCAAGAGACGGGAATCAAGCGCAAGACAGTACAAAAACCAAAGACTGAAAAAAACTTCCCTTCTACAAGTGCTTCCATCTTCAGTATGTTAAGTTTTAAGAACTTTCAATTCAGTCAGCTACACAAAATACATGCTGATAAGTCTTCATTTGCAAAGAACAAGATAGGGAAATAAACCACATGAGAACAAGCAGTGCAGCTGTTGCACAGACCCAGGTTTGCAGTATCACCTTGCAAATAGTTTAAATATTTCATTGCTCTAAAACACACAGAAAAGATCTGGGAGAAGAAGTTACATGAAAGCACTAATATACAACATACGCTTATATTTATCCCTCACTTCATTGGAGATTTATCTTTAAATAATCTTGGTATGGCCACTTTTAAATTGAATTAAAAATAGCCCAAGATTCCTCAGCTAAGCTTCCCTATTTGGGGAAAGAAACAAAATTCCTTCCATAACTGTTTACATTTTATCAAAAGCTCATCAGTTAGTTGTGTTAGAAGGTTGAATTTCAACACAGCTACCACAGATTCTTTAACAATGGGGTTCCTTTACAGGAAACAAGGGTGCCCACTGCCCCTGGCCAGCAGCACTGTCCTCACCAAGGCCTCTTCTCCCAGCATAATCCCAAATATACCTTCCCCAGGGGCTCAGCAACACTATACTTACACCAGCATTATTTTCATACCAGTAGGTAAGAAGACTAAAAGCTGAAGACATCAAGCCAAGGGTCTGAGCTCTATGATGCCATTCAGCACACTACCACAGATACGTCTGACACAGAGCGATTTTTTAGTACAAGATCTTATACAGGCTACACTATGATCAAAATTTTTAATTGAGATGTATAAAGGAATTTCAGTATACTTGTAACCAGCACCAGCTACAGTTGTAATTCACTGATCTTCCAACACTGATGGCAGTCTTCAACAAAAGCCATGGACTAAGAAGGCACAGACACAGCGTGTCTGATCAGGCATGAGTCCAAACCACCTTCCCACCACAGCAGCAACAGGC
This sequence comes from Ibidorhyncha struthersii, assembly GCA_013398815.1. Taxonomy (NCBI): domain Eukaryota; kingdom Metazoa; phylum Chordata; class Aves; order Charadriiformes; family Charadriidae; genus Ibidorhyncha; species Ibidorhyncha struthersii. The sequence goes on along the minus strand of VZSZ01005038.1, from coordinate 69,395 downwards.
ATCCTAGTGGTGCTGCTGGGGAAGTCTCAGTTTCCCCTGCCCACGTCACTCTTGTTTTGGGGTCGAGACACAACCATCTCCATGTATCTCAACCAGGCACTTTTCAAGATCACTGGATTCACTTACGCTCAGGTGAACACCCTAGACTGTTTCCTCTTCCACTAAAACACAGATCACTCTTGGGCAACAAACAGGATTTCTACACTGCCACTTTTCTTCTGAAGACATGGAACCAGGTGAATAGACAAGAANNCAAGAACAGGAGGGACCTGCCTCAGGAGCTGCAAGATGAAGTCCTAGCAATACCCCACAGGAAGGCTCAGGCTCAACACCAGGCAGAGCTGAAGGTTCAACCCAAAGGTGGTGGCTTTGCTCAGGGTGCAGCACAGCCCCAAACAGGCACTGCAAGGCTTCAGCAAATGGATGGTTTGGTTGTGGAGAGGAACATGGGCAGTCCTGAATTTAAACTCTGTAGTGCAGTTTGGTACCAAGACCAAATCCTGTTGTCCACTTGTAAACTAGGGATAAGTATTACTTACATGCTTTCAAGGGGTGTCATGAGGATANACCAGGTGAATAGACAAGAACTATCAAGAACAGGAGGGAGCTGCCTCAGGAGCTGCAAGATGAAGTCCTAGCAATACCCCACAGGAAGGCTCAGGCTCAACACCAGGCAGAGCTGAAGGTTCAACCCAAAGGTGGTGGCTTTGCTCAGGGTGCAGCACAGCCCCAAACAGGCACTGCAAGGCTTCAGCAAATGGATGGTTTGGTTGTGGAGAGGAACATGGGCAGTCCTGNCACTAACATATTAATCTCCCCCTCTCCAACCTCTGGTTTTAACTTCCGTCATGACAGGTCTTTGAAATAGGTTTTACATCAGGTATATACGGTTATATACAATAAATAAAGTATTTATACTCCATATATAAATACAGCCTTACACACTTACTCATGCTCTTTTACTAAAATTACTAAATTGCAATTTTACCAAACAAAGCAGGAATAATACTGTACAAAACTGTAGCGCTAAACACCCAAATAAAATTTGAACACAGGGTAACAGCCTTTTATATTTATGGTCATAGCAGGTTACATGTTAAACATAATGAACTCCCAAGTTCCAAGAAGCAGAAGCATTTTAAAAAAAATAAACACTTTGATCATTTACATATCAATTTTAAGAGCAACTGCTTTCAAAATAAACAACCACTTTCAGGAACTGGTGTTGTTTATGGAGAACTTCACCTCAAAAAGCAAGCAGAAGCAAAGCAAGTACCATTGACTGAAAGAGGTTAAGAACTGCCTATATCGCAAACTACTCAGGTGCAGACCAACAGCGAAATTTGGTCAAAACAACAGAAAGTAGTCCACTTCCCTGATCCTTATTTCTGAAGTATCACAAGAGTTGTCTTCAAATGAAAACATGGCAAATTACTCATAGCAATACTGAAACTTTTTTGAACTTCATTTTATAATCTTAAGTGAACTGTAGACCAGTTAAATTTTATTTAATGTCATCCCACAGAGCAGCATTAAGGAGAAGATATGGCAAACTTATTACAAATAAAAAGCATGACTTACTGAGTACTATGCAAAGACTGAATAGTCCCAGCTAGAAACCAATACTGCTGTACACTGATTCGCAACAGAATAGTAATTGGTTTTTATAAGCTTAGTGTACTCAGAACTATTCTAAATAATAATTACATAGAACCAGTGATCATAAAATTAATGATTCAAAAATATTATTATGCCTTTGATTCCCCAAATGATTCAAAGTTTAGACATAAGTCACTTCATCTTGTACTTAATTTCAGAACTCTTGGGTGGAATAACACCTGTCAAAGAAAAACAGCAACTGCTGTGAAGCAGCCAGTGCTAACAACAGAAAATATGAACACAGGACAGGCTACTCTAAGTTGCTGAGCCCCCAACAAGTTTTTAACTTCCAAAAAAAAATTGTTTGTCTTCTATCTGCACATACAGCAAAATCCATAAAGTTATCAACCTCTCCTGCTAAGATCCAGGTCTCACAAACGCTACACAGCAATAAGTTTCAAAGTCTACATGGGTGTGGTAGATAAGAGAACTTCCTTATCAGTACAGTCTAGCATGTGTTATTTTCATTTATTTTTACTTTCCATGTCTCAAAACGTCACTATTTTCTATATAACAATTTTTATTTTAATGTTTAAGGTACCTGGAGAAAACCTTTCCTAAAAATATGAATTTCATACATTATTTTTTCATGTTATTTTGCAGCTATCAATCTACTTGGGTTTCTGAAGTGTCTGTAGTTTTGGCTAGTCTTGTTGTTACTTCCTTCCCATTCTGCTTCACTACACAGTTATAAATACATAGGCATTGGAGCACCTCACTTCCATCCTTCTTGAAAGGAAGCTCACTTGTCATTTCCTACATTATTCTTCTGCAACTAGTCTCTCAGTCAACTTTGCCAGTTTAAGCAGGGCCATATGAAAGATTCCATCACGTTTTTAATAACATTTCTTTGACATTAAACGTTCCCTCTTCTAGTAGATCGGCAATACATTGTATTCTGTTGTTCAGCCCTATCCTACCCTACAATTTCCCACTGAAATCCCCATCATTTCAGTAAATACACTCAGTTGATATTAACACATACTCACCTGTATCTCTGATTGCCCTTTGGAACTTAACAGTATATAGGAACAGCACTAGGTACTCTGAGATTTTATTTTAAAGCATTTTTTTTTTTATACATGTTTCCTTCTTGAATGCCTCCACTTGTACTCCTAATATATGTTACAGATTAAGGTTTGCAGAGGATGTACCTAGATCTTCCTGGACAAATACAGAAACAACTGCCCAGCTACCTCTGCTTCAGAGAAGACAAGTGTATTTAAACTGCTTTCTCCCAGGTCCTCCCTCTTAAATCTGAGTTCACCTGCACATGGTTTTGTACTGGAAAGTGACTCACACTGCAAGCTGGAGAATCAGAAAATGGGAGAAAGTCTGGGAGAAATCCATATAGACATTTAAGAATAGAGATTGCAACGGCAGCACGAAACACTCGGAAAGAAACAGTAGAACTTAAAAGGTAAATATGAAATTGTTTGCTAGGCTGTCCTTGTACCAATAAAAGGCAGACCCTTTTCTACTATGCACATAATAGCAAATCAATGCTAATAGGAGATTAATATGCAAACAGACACACCACCACTCCCATTCTTGCAGTTACTTTCCTATTTCCACTCAAATTCTCAGGAACGTAGTTTGACCTTCCAACCAATTCATTTAAGTGAAAGTTTCACACTTGAAAGATAGATCCAAGATGACAAACCCAGCTGACAATCCTCCATCCTGACTGTTCTCTTCCTAGGCTTACACACCTGCCAGCCTCAGCTAAGGAAGATCCAAACCGACAGCAGCCCCAAACTGAAACTCCATGTGAAGCCAAGAGCTATGCAGTGTAGACATCAGGGTATCAATACGAATACCTACAGTTGTCTTCAGTACAGAAGATCAGACCCCACAGATCTCCAGTTTTGAAATCATCAGAATATGTACAGCTGTAGTAGTGTCACAGGAGAAAAATCAGAACAAGTCTTATCAAATGCTAGAGGTGCTTTTTGTGCTCTAAAAACACGTAAAACCCTCTTGTAATGTAATCACCACCACATGACAATTAGCATGGCAAATACAGAAGAGGATTCCCAGTAAAGCACTCTGCTCTCCTGAAGAGGTTAGTGAACAGACAACACACTCCTGCACTTCTAACTGCATGCCCTTATTTTGTCCTGCAAAGGCTCAGCCATGAAGCAAGAAAGGATACTGCATCATTTCTATCCAGCCAGGAACTCAAAGGGATTTGTCATTTCAAAACCCATGTCACTAAGTCACTTTACTAGATCCACCAGTAACCGCCTTTACAAGGAGAGTGGCCAAAGCCAGTCAAACACTGCGTAAGACAGAATTTTGAGCAAATGAACGATTATCCAATTCGCCTTTTGTAAAGGAAAAGTACTGCAGTTGTGCCATCTCCCTAAGCAGCTCATAAGCAAGTCAACAAAACACTGTGGGTCAGAGCTCTTCAAAGTCCCAGATCATTCTTGTGTACAAACAAACAGTATTCAAGAGCTCATTTCTTTTGCCTGTCACTGGAAATACATGAAAACTAGAAGTAGTACAGCCACCATGAGAGAAGAAAGAATTAAAAAAATGAAGTTTTATATAAAACAACCATGAAATTAGAACACTTTTAGGTAACACTGAAAAGAATTTCCTCATCCAGCTCCAGATTCAGGACTTCCCTTTGATCAAAGCTGTTTCTGGTGTTTCTGTGCCAGGTCTCCTCCTACATTTGTAAGAAAGTTTTTTAAGTTTTTCCTCTCACCAGTGCCTGCAAGCAATGTTCAATATAATCCCTCTTCAAACACCAGTTTGTTGAGGTTAAACTGTTCAGTGCAAGACAGGTCTACAAGACAGTTTTGTATTAAACTGAACGTCTGCAGCACAGAAGGTATGACAGAGTGAATGGTGATCTTATGTTCAGCCTATACTATTAGAACCAGAGATAGATTTCTATTGGTTATTTTTGTAGATTTTTTCTGGTTAACTGTGTTCTTTTTAATTTAAGGAATTTGATTAAAGATCAAAATAGCAGAATTACAGTATGAATCCCAGAAGAACACTTATTACATAATCAGAGGAACTTACTTTTTCCTTAGAAGAATCCCGTAATTTTTTTAGCCTTATAATCATTAAAAAAAAAATCAGACTACTGTTTTATGGCATTCAGAGGAAAAGGAGACTATAGATCCTCTTGTGTACCCATTTCTTTGGAAATAGCAGTTTATTTTCTTACACTGCCTGGATTTTCTACTTCAGTTTTTGGTGTTTTATTAAGAAATACTAACTGTCAAAGACATACTGCAATCTCACTTACTAGGAAAACAGCAACACATGTAAGAAGCATTTTAGTTTTGTGGATATTTTTAAACTACCCTACTCAAATTCACTGTGAAATTTTGTAATTGAACATCAGCTTAGTTTTGTTTGCTATTCATTTTGCTATTGGGGCTGTGATATAAACATCAAATATCTCTCTAAAAATACTTTAAATAGTAATGAATAATGAGTTATTTTGACAATAAGAAAGTAGCTGACAAAGACTAACATGCCTATGATTAATATAATTACAGACTTCATGTTGATGAAGTTTAAGCACTCTGCAACAGCTTGTCATTTCTCTTATATTAGCCATAGTATAGCTAATACAGCCATATGTAGCCACGACCTGTCCTTCCTTTTCCACTCCTGCCTTCCCCTTTTCTAATCACCCTTGACTATTTGAATCTTCTGTGCCACTCTTACTCACCATAATTCTTCCTTCCCCTTAATTCCTTATGCTCAGGCTATTATCAACTCTCATGCGGTATGTGACTTCAGCTTACAACATCTGAGCACCTTCCTCTATTGCTTAATGTCCTGCATCTGCTTTTTAGCTTCCTTTTCTATCATCACCAGGCAACTCTGCTAATCATCTTCTCATTATGTTCCATAACAACTAGAGCAACTGCCTTGCCTCTGGCCACATCCCTATAGCCCACAAAGCCAAAAGAGAGCACTGCTCCTGAAATTCACCTTCTTGCAGCACTGCCTGACTAGTCCTGCAAGGGTCATCAGACCCTAAAGAGAAGGGCTAGGCTGCACATGACTCCTGTTACTGGAAAGACTTCCTTTTGTTCTGCCTACACTGTATCTAACACACCTGTTTTTCCTTCTCTTATATTAAGCAGCTTGATTGTGTTTGTATTGCAAATTCTTTGGAATAGTGGTCATCACTCTTAAATATTTAACACAAGACCTGTTCCTGTCAATGAACAAACAAAAAAAATTTTTAGATATTTAGATAACTTATTTTTCCCCTCCAAGCTGCCCTTATGCTTACAGTTCTGGTCACCTTAGAAGACATTTCTATCAGGTGATCTTGCAGGAACACAGGACTCTAATAAAGTAGCTGGGTCAGCTCAAACCCACAATTACCCACTTTCAGTTCAGCAGGATCCATGGAAAAGCCACCTCAGAAGCCTCAAGTCACACCCAGCACCCTTTAACAAACATAAGATGTTCAGTACAAGAATCTGAGTGCCATTAAAACCTCGTGCAGCAGAAAGAGCGGGAAAGATCAAGACCTTTGCTGATGCTGTAGGCTGCTGCAGCACTAACAGGAAAAAGACATTGAAATACAGGTTTTCTGTTTCTCCTGACTTCATATAAAAAACAAATTCCAAAGGATAATAAAAGTGTATTTAATGAATAAAAAAAACAGTAACACCTACTTACTTTTACACTTTACCATTAAAACAAAATTACACAATCAAAATGTCAGATTAGTTGTTCAAAAAGAGTAACAAAAAATGCCACTAGTAAGACAGTTCCTTTAAGCAATGTGGCTACACAAAAACACCACTACTCCGTTTTTCATAGCTGGAAAATACAAGCATGAAGCAGATCAGGCCACATATTAACAGCGCAGGAGACATCAATCTCATTGCTTATTAATTCTTTTCTCTTTTCTAAAAAGTACTGCTTTCTAAACATCTTAGAGCGAAGGTTCAGAATCCTCTTTTGGAAACACCACAGGAACACAGAATAATTCCGTAATGAAGGGACCTCAGCAGGTCACACTCCTGAATGCCACAGAAAGACTCAAAACCAAAGAAGGAAGGAAGCAAAAGGAAGAACAAGTATCAAACTCACCATGGACTTGATTGATTTCTGAATTCTGAGAAAGAATTTCATCTGCTAGTTTTTGAGCAGTTGGCAAAACTTCTGTGTGGTGCACTGTGATCAAATACTGTACAAATTTTTGTAGTTGGTCTCTGTTCATTTGAAAGAGTGTCTCTGAAATGGGAAGATGCAGTTTGACCTGATCTGGCTTGCGGATCCGGTATAAAGAGAGTGCCACAACATGGGCACAGTAAAATATGTCCTTGTTTCCACAACTACAGGTCACTGAGGTAATCTTGCAACGATCAAAGCTGATAGCTACATTGCAAACAGTTTCTGGCTCCGATTGCATTGCAGGCTCTGTCACTGTGCCACTCAAGTGGAAACCTACGTGGGGAAAAAAAAAAAGAGAAGTTAATGATTGAAGTAAAATACTGTCTCTTATTATCAAGAACCTTTCGTTAATAAAATGTCATCATCTATTTCTCAGAACTTGCTTTAATTACAAATATGATTAAGCCTTTCTTTCACATGTACCCTTTTCATCTTCAAGAAAATCAAAAATCAAGTTTATAACCCTCTTTGCCATTCTATCACAACATTCATAAAAGTTTGAAACCAAGAAAAACATTTATTTGGTAAGTGATAGCTGCAGATGAGAGCACCAGCCGATTAGGACCAATGTGAAACTGCCAGTAACTCAGCAAGTTGGCAGCAATTATCCAACCCCCCCACCAGGGAGCCTGCAGCACCTACCAGCAAATTTAACCATTCTCTCAATAAGTAAGAGGGAAGTAGTGCACTCTAGTGGCACGAACCCAGGTCGTAGTCTCAACTCTGCCACTGACTCACGGACACAAGTCACTTAACCTCTTTGCTTTCATCTCTCCCACCACTGAGATCATGTTAAAGCTCACCTTCACCCAAGCAATTCAGTAGGATGTCTATGTTTGTGTAGCTCTTTGGAGATGGAAACTGCTGCAGTTATCAATACACAAGATATCAGATTTATAATACCGAATGAAACATGCATGCAGTGTTTCAGAAGTCTGCATTAGGGTCCTGTTTTTCCAGTCAGTATAATAAAGCACAAGGAAGAGGGCTAGGTTTTCTTGCATTGCAAGAAGTAATGGTATACCATAAGAAAGGTGTTCACTTCAGCAAAGATGACACTAGTCAACACAGCACCCTGTTAAACCAAGGTCTCAAACTCTGAAGATCAGACCTAACTCACTTCTGTCTGCCCAGTTTTGATTCTCAACACTATCACGGAATAGCAGAATTTAGGGGTTTCTTTTGGATTTTATGTAAGCCTGACATGGATTTTGGCTCAAGCATTAAGTCAGAGGCAAAGAGACAAGGCAAATACAACTACATTTCTTATGCCTTACCAGTATTAGACTTGAACAGACAGTGCATATAAAATCTAGGATGGACACTACAAGTAGGGTGTTACATATTAACTATTTATAATGGAAATAATACAAAACCAGTCCCTCAAAATTCAAAACTGATTTAGTATTCTTGAAATACAAGAAAAGGGTATTGTAGGAAGCAGCACCACATGAAAATTAGGTGAGGAAAAAATATATACATCGCTCTAGTCCAAAATACTGTATCTCCTATTGTTTTTAAAAAGCTCCTCAAGTTTTCCTCAAGGAAATGAAGAGGAAAATCTCTCATTTTTTCCATTTGATTACACTGTACATTTCAGAGCAGGCTGTGCAGTCAGCATCACTGTCTGGATTACATTCAACTGCAGTACTCTGATACTCTGCCCTGAAGAAGGTCATATGCACACACTAACCTCGACGTTGCAGGAAGATGTTTACCAGTTAAAGCAGTTAAGAGTCGAGGCTGAAGAGGCAGTAAGCTGCAAAGCACACCGAGAGGAAAGGGGAGGACAAACAAGCCCAGGAATATGCAGTAATCTTCCTCTTGTCTCTACTCAACACTTGCACGGTGAAGGGAAGCAGAATAGCCCCTTGCATCATGAGCTCCTCCCCTCTGGATTTTAAATAGTCACAGCAAGCGCCTATAAGTGCCTTCTCTCAAAAAGAGAGGCTTTGTTAAAACTTAGCCAGCTCTATTTCAGGTTAATGTTCAGAAAGTAGGGTGGTCCCAAAGAAATTGCAGAGAAGATTTTTCTTTTTAATATCACTTTCCTATGAAGCACACATAAAACTCTCATAGATGAGTTGAGGAAAAGCCTAACACTTGAACACTGAAAGAGCCTGATCCCACCCCTTCCTGCTCTTAGTAAGTACCTGAACTTCTATTAATTCCAGTAGTAAGAGATGCAGTGAAAGATTTTCTATTACACCAATTAAAAAAAAAAAAAAGCCCAGCCAGCTACCCCAACNAAGCCCAGCCAGCTACTCCAACAATATTATCACTTTTAATTTGTCAGTATATAATTAAAGTATTCAAGAAAGTTAAAACCTTCCCAGAGAGATAAACGCCTCCAGAAATATTTAGAGTTAAGAGCAGGCCTGCCTTTAAGTCCCTGCACTGTTCAGACACAAACACAGCTCTCCCTCGCTCTCCATTGAGATTTTTTGACAATTCATGTTACAAGCAACAACGTTTATAAACACAGATCCTGGTCTAAACAATGACAGCACTAATACAGTCAAGTTACTTAACCTATCATTCTTAAATTACAGAGGATTTAAACAAAAACAGTAGCTGCCCTTGCAGGCTAAAATGTAGCAGCTCTGTATTAACTATGCCTCAGTGGCGTCTATGCCCAGTAATTATGAAACACCATTTTTCTTCTCTTTTTCTGTTTGTGTTTTTAAAGAAAGAAATGGTTGATAGTAAATATGACCTTCAAAAAGGTTTCAACACACCAGAGAAAACAATTCAGGAAATTTCAGCTCACGAGCCCTGGTAGGGGTTCTATAATTTAACCTACCAGACATCAAATGTCACCTTCCCCACTGCCCCCAACACTGGATAGTACTCAACGAGGGCTGTTCCCCTCCCACAGACACAGCCTTAATCTTCTTTAACCTAACCATCTAAGAGTTCCAAATAAAGTATGTAAAGTTAGTAGCAGGTAAAAAATTGGTGCACTGTGCTTTGCTAGAAAGCTTTTGCCAGCAGCGAGGCAAGAGATGCGACATGCTCCTGGAAGAAGGCAAAAGGAATCACCTGCATAGGGTCTTGAGATAATGACACTTCACTAACAGATCCAAAGACACAGAAAAAAGTCTCTTCAGGTAAAAGCTGCAAGCGCTCACTCCAAATAGGTATTTCCATTCAAACAGAAAATTCCTCTTTTACTCAAAGTTAGAAACCTTTGCTGGAAGTTTTTATCCATTCCTAAAATAACCCAAGAACATTAATGTTTCACTCAAACTAAAAAGCTTGTTCATTATTACCTAAAGACAACAAAAGAGTTGCAAGCAGAAAAGCATGTTTGCTGCTGAAGCTATTTATAGAGCAGGCATGTTTCACCTTTTCCCTTCAGCTGCTGCAGTTCAAAATGTTTTACTGTTTTTGAACCAGCACGTGACCAGTAATTCCAGCTCTGCTGACATTCTCAACGCACAGAGGCTTTGCGTTCTGCAAAAATGGGTTTAGAAAAGCAGTTGGAGCATTAAGACAATGTATCAACTGAAGCTTTTTTTACAAAGTGATTTCACTTCTGTCTAACACACCTCAAACACACTGCAAAAATTATTTAACAGTCAAAAAAAATAGGTGTTTCAGCTGCTGTACTTTCGGAAGGGGGCTGTGCCAACATGGCATCAGGAGGAAAGCATTAAGAAGTCAGTGACTTTTACAAAGCAATTTTTGCCAAAATCTGTTTGACAGTGTCCAATCCATTAACTAAAAACATTCTGGGACTGTAAAACTGCCCAATAAATGAAAATTCACATTACTATAATGTAACTACTTGCCAGCACAAGTATATAGGCTTGTCAAGAAAATAAATACTTTAGAATAAAACAAAAAAGGAACTTCAAACTTTAAGGCACTAAAGAGGAGAAATGACAGTGGCATGCACAGAAGCATAGCAGGTTGCCTTATAGTTATTCAAGTCAAAAACAAATTTTGAGGTGGTGAGTTCCACTAATTCAACTGGACAAGCAGCAAAGTTACTGCACCAAATAAGCATCAATGATATCTCATGAGTTTAATTCATTTCTACTGTCACCTGGTGTTACAAAGCATCTTCCTCAATATACCCAATTCCAAGGACGCATTTTGAAAAGATACAGACCAAAGTTGTGCAAGGGGAGGTTTAGGTTAGACATTAGGAAACACTTCTACACTGAAAGGGTTATCAGAGACTGGAACAGCCTGCCCAGGGAAATGGTTGAAACACCATACTTGGATGAGTTTGAAAGCTGTCTAGATATGGTACTCAGGGACATGGTTTAGAGTTAGAGAACAGTTGGACTTGATGATCTTAAAGGTCTTTTCCAGCCATAACAATTCTATGACAACAATTCTATGAAAATGAACAAAAACTATCAGAACAACAAGCCATGTAAAATGCTAGGGTGTTGGGGGTGGGGGTGGAATTAGGCTGAGATTTTACAGTGTTGTTCAAGGAAGTAAAACAAGAGTACAATACAACTTTTAATTTAACTATAAATAGTAATTCAATCTAAAATTTTAGATCCTTGGTTGCTTTTCTCTCCATTATTTAGAATTCAGAATTCTGAGGTTGTCTTGTAGACAGAAAAAAATAAATCAAAAAAACCCTCTCGTTCAAGGGGAACTGCATTCATTTGTGATTCAGTCAACAAAACAGCAAGCTATTATGGAGTGAACTTTATCTGAAAAAGAATTTTCTCAATAAACTTTTTAGCTGCCTATTCAAAAATACCAGTAACGTGACATCAAAACAAACATTACCAGCTTAAAAAATAGAAGGCTATTCTTATAAACATAAAATAATACTGTAAGAAAATCTATTAAGAATGCAAACCTGCATTGTATATATTAAAAATTCATCCTTGCTGTCAAAAATTCCAGTGGTTAAAAAAAAAAATCACTTTAAGTTCACACTTGCAATTGCAAGCTTTAATTGAAATGCAACTATACATCACCATTGGGTATTGTTTATCCTTTACAGAAGATATAAAAGTGTCCAAACTGGATTACAGAAATACCTTAAAGCTTAAAAAATAGTGCCTTTGGATAGCTTTCTGCCATGCACTGTTCCAGAACACTATGCATGCCTCATCCAATACACACACATTACCCTAAAATTAGGAAACATGCTACCAACTGTATTTGGAAAATTGATGTGTTCCTTAATATTGATCTACTGACCCTTTTTCCAAGTAGTTTACAAGAACCATAAATAAACTCCTAGTCAGGGAAACGCATGAGCTGTTTTACATTCACAGAAGAAGAGACCAGTAGACAAGGTTACTTATAGAGAAAAAAAGTGGAAGAGCTTGTTCTGGGAGCTGGGGAGTCTTCACCATGCAAGACCTAGGTGGGTAACCTACCCCTACATAACTTTACATTGGTAATCAGAATCATACCCTCTATCTTTAACAGTCATTTAAATTTACTTGCAGGTCTACCAGCTGAGATTTATTCAGATTATTATATTACTTAGCTAACATTAATCACTGCATAAAGTGGAAAACACCTCTGTTTCATCTTGCCTACCAAACAACAACAAGACATGCTTATGGAAAGTAGTTTCCAACTATGCCCATTAGCTATTTTTTCATAACTTAGATCAGTGGTTGCATTTTCTTTTTTTCCTAAGACAAGCAAAAGTCTAAACCATGTTTACCCCATTCAAATTTTGCCTTTTAAGAAGTGGTTTTCCTTTAAGATTGCAAAGTAGTATCCTACATTCAATTCTGTCTGAACTTTGGAACACTCCAAAAACAGATCAACACCACCCTTTGAAATTATTATGAAGTCAAAACTTTGCATGCCACCACTCAGCCTGAAGCTAATGTTAACAGCCTATTTATAAACCAGAGAAAACATTGATTTAAAATGGAAAATAGTTACCCATAGTACCTTAAACATGCCAATACAAAAGTAGTGAGGAGTGGAAAAAAAAAATTCATTAACAAGAGCAGCACACAAGATGTTTACTGCATAATGAATGCACGGGATATAGAAGAGTAAGTTTTGTGACCACTGCCACTTAGAATAAAATTGGCATTACCACTGCACCCAAACACTAAGAGAGGACCCATCACAAACAAATGCCCAGATTCCATGACTCCCTTTCATAAAGGCAGTAGTCAGGAGATGATACTCTGCACTCTTGCTTGCAAAGTCCCAAGTAGCATTAAATAACTCCATGCACACGCTCCACTGACAACCTGAAAGTTCACTAGTGCTGGCGCACGTCCAAGAACGTGCATGCTGTTAACGGTGACAGCACTAGTGACTTAAAAAAGCAAGATTTATTTCTCCCAACACTGTGAATTCAACAGATGCATTTAAAGAAAAAAATCTTCTACAACGTCCCTCAGCAGTCCAACCTTCAAGCCTGAGAACCATTCAACGAGTTACATTCATTAGACAAAGGCCTCTGCTAACTGCTGAGGCCAAGCTTGATCACTTCTCTGCTGCTCAAAAGCAGCTGCTGATCACTGTGGTCCAAGCAGGGGTCATGGATGACTGTGGATGGGATACATCCATCCAGACTACTCTTCCCTAAAAAGAAGGAAATGCTGCTCAAACAGCAAGTAACAAAGCAAAATGCCTTGCCCTGCGCAACAGCCATGAGATCTGGACTGTTTTAAGACAGACACAGACTGTAGTAGCTCATGCTGTGTGGAAGTGAAGGCATTGAACAAAACTTGCACCCCATGAGTATAGCCTCAAAAGTCCCTCAAGGTTTCAGTGCTATCCCTGTGGTTAAACAGCTTGCAAACCACACCCCAAAGAACTCCATACAAACTACAGAATGACGTTCTCACCTGCACTGCTTACAGCCTCAGATCACGTCTCTGCAAAACCTGAAAGTCATCTGCACTTCCAACTCATTTAATATGGATATTCCCCATTCTAGATGTTTGTAGCATTAGCTTTGTGGGCACAGCAGAAGCAGCAAAGTCTTGGTGTAAATAAGAGATACGTTAAAAAAAACACCTTCCGGACAGATGTAACTTAGAACTCTGCCTCTAGCAAAGTGATGCTCAAATTGTGATCTAGGACACTATGGCAAATGATGCTTATGGCTCACAAAGCAGAAGCAGAGCAGAAGCAAAACAGGTCTCTTCAATTAAAGGCTGAACACAGTACCAAGGATTCACTATAAGTGTGAATGCTGACTGACTCCTGTCAGGTCAACATGGCTAGCAATCCATGGCTGCAGGCCACCCTCTATCAGGTATGCAACCCAAGCCTTTTTGTTGGTTTTTGTTGGTTGTTTGGGGTTTTGTTTTTTTGTTTTTTTTGGTTTTTTTTTTTCTTTTAAAAAGAGGCATCAGTTTAAAACAAACTTTGCTCCTCTATGCTAAGAGTTTAACAGCTCCTCTCTCAGTACAACATATTCTAAGAGCACCAGTAAACAGACATCTCAGTGTAAGCCTGGAAACCCTGAAGCTCATGGGTAGAAAAGTACAGTTTTACTGTGAGCCAACAGCAGACAGATTTATTTTTATATACAACAATTTTTCTAATAATAAAGCCCACAGAGATCATGTGACCGCTATTAAAAAATCAAGACTGCCAAAAAAAATCATAAGCTTTGTAGAATGTGGTCAAATTAATATTTTATGATTTGTGATGCATGGAATTTAGTAAGCCTCAAATTTTTGAGGGAGACTTAACAGGCTGAGCTGAGGGAAACTGGCTAGATCAGTCATACAGCAGCTCGCTGCAGCAGAAGTGTGCGGTCGAAGTCATCAAAACTACACTGGTGCTGAAGAGAAACTGGAAGTAAACTCAAAATTAAGGGTAAGGAAAAAAGGGTAATTAATACTCCAGAAAGTTGCTAGAAGTGGAGCTACTCCAAAATAACTGAGTTTTTAACTAACCACACTGACCAGACTGTCCAGCTAAAGTACACTGAAATGTTTATAAGTTAATTGTAAAGAATGTAAGTGTAGGCCAGCATCAAGCTCAAGTTTATATTCAGTCATAACAAAGCCTGGAAACAAGAGGTTAAGACAGATTACTAATCTACATTTAAAGGTTTATAAATAAACCTTCAGTCTGCTAGTGAACAGCACAGGCCCTTGTTTTTTGCAAAGGGAAGAGACTTAGCAGGTTGTACAAACAGTCTGTGAGGATTTGCATCCTAGAATACGCCGGGGGTGCCCAAAAATAAGGTCTGATTACAACCAGCCTTCAGAGGATCAGTGCAGTGACATTTGTTGCTAGCTTTTGAGGAGGAATTTGCTCTACTACAACAGCAAGCAGAAGGTGGCATGCCTCCTTCAGAAAGCAGGCAGCAGAGATTCATCCCATAGCCCAGGGTATCTGTCTCCCAAGGTGATGCCATTTCAGCTTTTACTGCTACTTAGTTTTCGCATCACAACATTTGCAGGGAGAAATTATGTTTAGTTGCTACAGTACAAGTGTAAATATCAGAAATGGGAAAGTGACCACAAAAGAGGAAGAGCAACAAAATCGAACAAAAATCAGACCTCCTACTTTCATTAAAATATCCTTAAAGCAATAACAAGAAATAGGCTACTCACATTCACGAAAGTAAATATTTAGAGATTGTCAGTTGTTTTAAGCAATTTAGAAGATGCCTTGCCTGTCAAACAGATATGATATGGTCATTTTTTAAAGTTGCTATTTACATTCTCATTGATAAGAGGAGAAATTTTCCGTATTACATGTCTACAGGTAAAGGCTTACCTTCAACTAAGAAACATCTGTCTTCACCAAAAGGAAGTAACATAACTTAAAGCATCTGAGACTGAAAAAAACCTCTAGCAAGACCTGCTCATTATTAAGGGAGGGAAACAGAGGAAGAATGCAATCTAAACTAGGGTTTTTTGTTGTCTTGAAACTTCCATCCACCAGACCAACCACATCTCTGCTCTCTTCACTCTTTATTGCTGTGACCACATGTCCTTTGCTTATGTCACATAAAATGCTAAAGTCAAGCTGATACAGTCTAAATTAAGCTTCTTCAACTTAATCTGTACAGTGCCTCTGTTAGGCTTCAACATTGCTTGGTCTTTACAAATAAAGCATGATTAGCAGCAGTAAGTCTTAAAATGGGTATCATCATGTAGTGGCTGAGCCTAGCGACTTCTAAAGAGCCCCACATCTGAACTGGAGAGCCATTGTCTACACGGCTTTTCAAAGACAAACTGAATTCAACTAACATAGGCCACAGAACAGCACAGAGTGTCATCAGAAGATGAGTGAAAGCAAGAAGGAAAAAACTTTAAAAGTTACATCCTGCTTGATTCATAACACTGCTTTATCATCAGGAAAGACTGCTTTCTCATCCTTTTGATACGGGCTTGATTAAACTAACTGTATTTTTTAATGGGAAGTGGATAAAATCCTAAAAAGGAAGACAACAGCAATCACTGATATAAACTTGGGAAGAGATTCTAAAAAGATTAGAAAATGACTACTTCTTGAAAAGAGTGTGTCTGGATTTCCACAGGCATACTTCAAGTTTGGGAAAACCCAGAACAGGATGTCTGAAACACAAGCATCCTGCAGTAGAAGGTATTTAGGTCATTCCAACTACACAAAACATTTAGCTGATGGAGTTATTTAAGATTGCACTCAAACAGTTCAAGTTTAAGCTATGCAAAAGCATAAGCCATCATAATTTTGAAACTAAACTGACCTTCCATCAGGAAATGTTGTACTTGGCCTAAAAGAGGAAACTGTCACTCCCATTTCCATTACTAGTTGTGGAATAAATAATTTTCTTTTGTTTAAAGAGGAGGGGAAAAGAAGAGATCAATGATGCACTTGTGCCAAATGAAAAATGGCATTAAAAATCTCAGAAAGTAAGGGAGACCCTTTCTTTATGGCTACAATTCTACTCTTCCACTTGTGTACTAAATATTCACAAAGACTTAATTCTTAGTATTCACAAAATTTTGGTATTGCTTTAGTTTTCTAACAAGTGTTTGTGTACTACTGCAAGAGTCAGGATGTTCACTGAACTCCTGTTTTATTCATAAAGCGGAAGTAAAAAGAGAAAAAGAGGTTTTTAAGTGTAGAAACAGCTGTCGCTTAGTAGGACTTTGGGAGGGGGTCAGTTCATTTTGGACTGTAAATTTTACAAGATAAATGTTTTCAGCAACTTCCTCTGGTCACCAGAGCATTACAAGGGATTCCAGCAAAAATAATGAAATATGACATAGTACTTCCTGACAAAGCAGCAGAGAAAAAGCCACTAAAACCATAGTGTTGAAAGAATTCCAGGATGAAGTCTAAAAAACCACTAACTTCACAAGTGAGTCACGCTTGTATGGCTGAAGCCAGCATCGGGCCAAGAATCTTTTTTCTAGCTGTCTAGAGCTAACAGCAGTAGAGCCCCAAATGCAGACTGGAATCCCGAGGAACTACTGTGATAACAGTAAAAGTGTTAAAAAAGGTCATGCCAAGGTCACATATTAGACATCAAAATACCATTGATAATACTGGCATACAGCCTAAACCCACACAAGTGGGCATATTGTATGAAATCAGGTCCTTGTGGTTTACAGTTTTTCCACAGTTACTGGGCTAGATCCTAACTCACTTCTCACTGTTCCAATCACTACTCAATGAAATCAAGTCAATGTACATAAATCCTGGCTAGTGCACCCCATTCTCAGACCTGGCTGGTAAGGCTTGCCATACTAGCACCCCTACATGCAGACCTGCACCACCTCTTCCCAGACATGGGATGCAGAATGAGTAAGCTTCACGTAAGAAAAACAGATTTCCAAAGGCACAGACAATCTTGAGTGTAAGCTGCTCATGTATCTTTTTATACTTATAAAATAAATATATATTAGTTCTAATAAAAAGTTAAGTATGTTCCCAGGCCCTAATTTCTTGGCATCTCTGGTTTCTCGGAGCTGCATGCACAGGAAGCACTTGGAATAACTAAGGGTAGCTATGTGTAGGTGATTTGTATTCTTCTACTGACTAAGCCAATGTTAGCACATTCAGAGCACACAGCTGCTCCTCAAACAATGCAGGTAAGATGAATATTCAATTTTCTTAAAGAAGTAATTTAGGAGCCCAGCCCTTCCTCTAAAGCCACACACTGATTCTCCTTGGATGTGCAAGGCCTTACTTTCCAGAGCCAAGAAATTCTTAGGAATATTGCCCTCTAAGCTGCAGTACCCCAAAAGTTTAACAAGCTACAGTTATTCTGATTGTTAATCAGATTCTAGATAGTTTGTTAATACGTAACATGTTATCCAAGCCTCTGTTAACATGCATAGAGTTGAACAAGAATCATAGAATCCTAGAATTGTCTAGGTTGGAAGAGACCCTTGGGATCATCGAGTCCAACCATCTACCCTACTCTACAAAGTTCTCCCCTACACCATATCCGCCAACACCACATCTAAACGTCTCTTAAACACATCCAGGGATGGTGACTCAACCACCTCCCTGGGCAGTCTATTCCAATGCCCAACCACCCTTTCTGTGAAAAATTCTTTCCTAATGTTCAGTCTAAACCCACCCTGTTGGAGCTTGAAGCCATTCCCTCTTGTTCTGTCATTAATTACCTGTGAGAAGAGACCAGCACCAACCTCTCTACAGTGTCCTTTCAAATAGTTGTAGAGTGTGATGAGGTCTCCCCTCAGCCTTCTCTTCCTCAAACTAAACAGTCCCAGCTCCTTCAACCGCTCTTCATATGATTTGTCTGCTAGGCCCTTCACCAGTTTCGTTGCCCTCCTCTGCACTCGCTCCAGCACCTCGATATCTCTCTTGTATTGCGGTGCCCAAAACTGGACACAATACTCGAGGTGTGGCCTCACCAGTGCTGAGTACAGGGGCACAATCACCTCCCTACTTCTGCTGGCCACGCTATTTCTAATACAAGCCAGGATGCCGTTGGCTTTCTTGGCCACCTGGGCACACTGCCGGCTCATATTCAGCCGCTTGTCAATTAGAACCCCCAGGTCTCTTTCTGCCAGGCAGCTTTCCAGCCACACCTCCCCAAGCCTGTAGCGCTGCATGGGGTTATTGTGGCCCAAGTGCAGAACCTGGCACTTGCCCTTGTTGAAACTCATACCATTGATGTTGGCCCAGTGATTCAACCTATCTAAGTCTCTCTGTAGAGCTTCCCTGTCCTCCTGGGAATCAACACTCCTGCTTCACTTGGTGTCATCTGCAAACTTGCTGATGATACACCCTATGTCCTTATCAAGATCATCAATAAAGACGTTGAACAGAAATGGTCCCAACACTGAGCCCTGAGGCACACCACTTGTGACCGGCCGCCAGCTGGATTTAAATCCATTGAGCACCACTCTTTGGGACCTTCCAGTCAGCCAGTGCTTGATCCAGCGGATTGTATGCTCATTCAGGCCGTGCAAAGCCAGTTTTTCCACAAGAATTGTATGGGGGACAGTACCGAATGCTTTTTGAAAGTCCAGGTATACTATATCAGCAGCCTTTCCCTCCCTTTTTTAAATTCATGCCTGCCCACAAAAATCAAAACTTTCCAGATAACACAGAGGGAGGGAAGTTTGGAAAGGCAGCGGCAGAAGCAAAAAACAACTGCACAATCAAGGAAGCAACGCTTCCAGAATAAATTAAAGAAAACAAACAATCTAAGGAAGGAGGACAAATTAGACAGCTAAACACTATCTAATTTGTTATTTAGATTTATTAAGCAAGTTACTGGAATTTAGCATGCTGTGGTTTGGCCTCCAGACCAGGTTTCAGAGGACATAAGCTATTAAATTGAGGACCCCCAAAAAAAAGCTCATCTGGTAACACACAACATTTCTAACTTTGACTGGCAAGCCAAGGAACACCTTACAACTACCTTCTGACAGAGGAAAATGAAACAATTACAAAACCACTATCATTTATTTCACTTTTATAGTGCACTGTGGAAAGACAAAAAAACAAGGAGACAGAAGACAAAAACCTCAAGGATGGCAAATTGCTCTTACCAGTCAGCCAAGTAACAAGCTGCTTTCGTGCAATGATGAAAAGTAACTCTCCCTCTTCCAGATCCCTGCATTCTCTTGCCATTTATTTTTGGGTTTCAGTGTCCGATAACCTATTTAAACTACAACTATTAACCTTTGTGATAAGCTGGTAGGTCATCTACCTGTGGAATTGTGGTTAATGCTTTGTTTTGTTTGTTTTGGTTACCTACTAAAATAGTCAAGGGTTAGGCCTGCTGATGAACATGAAACCAAACCCACAAGACTAAGTAAGTACATTGCTGACTAATTTTGTGACTCAAGGTTGTTTGGCAATTTTACTTATCTCAAACTAGACATTGGTCTTGTAATGGTACTAAATCTTCTTTTTGATGCAGGTCGTATGCCCACAGGTCTACCTTTTGTGATAAGAAAAGGCTCTCTATCTATGCTCTTAACTTTTATCCTAACTTACATACACATAATTGGGAGGAAACAAAAGGAAGACCATTCCAAGGTCTTGAATAAAAACCAGAAGTTTATACGAACTCTGAAACAAGATGCAGGTAAAGACAGAGGGTGCCCCTTGCTGGCAGAAAAGTTGAACAGGAATGACGCCTCTAACATCAGTTGTTGGTATTATTACTAATGGTTAAAGATTATTTGCTGTCTTAGATTAAATTCAGCGACATACTGGACTATTACATCATATCACTGTCACCTGCCTGAGGCTGTGTTGTCCCAGTACAATTAAATAGCAAGACAGACAAGATTACATATGAATTAGCTTTCGGTGTTGCCCAAAATACTCAGATCAAGACACTTGCTAGTATCTGAAGTAGTTCTCTATATCACAAGAAGAAAGGCAGAAACACGGGAGTTAAATTCTTTATCTAGCCTCTGTTACAACGATGAACTATAAACTGAAAACTGGGCCTTTAACTTTTAACACTGTCAATATGCCAGGTCTCATCAAAATAATTCAAAGTAGGGCCCTTACATAGAAGGCTACTGATTTATTTTCTTTAAACAGTTAAAAAGAAATTTAAAGTATCTAGAAAGAATGCTCTCGGTCTTGCCCCCTGCAACAACATCCCCATCCCTTTCTGCAAATCTCCCCTGCTCTCTCTCAGCAAAGTAATTTGAAGGAAGCAGCTGGGTACTACACCAGAGTTGTTCACTTCTTAAAATTAAAATGATGCCCCCCCCCAAAAAAAATCCATCCATACCCTCTTCAGTCAAATGGGAAGGAAAAAAAATGTTTAACTAGCATCATGCTTCCAGAAGGTCAACTATAATTTAAGTTATTTTTATCTATTGAGAAACAGTTTAAATAGCTCATTCACTGTACCCTGGTAGATTAGACTATGTAGCAAGGATTACTATTCCTTACCTCTGGTTTCTCCTGTTTACTTAAGCCAAACAGAAGGCTTCCTCCTCTGACAAGGAGCGAAACAGTCATCAGGAGCTGCAAACATTATCAGCCAGTTCCTTAGAAATCTGCCTTTCCTCTCTGCAGTCTGAATCTTTGGATGAGAGTGTAACAGACTTCCATGTGATACCTCCTGTGCTTCTTGAATTCTCCATGCAAGTCTTAGAAATTCAGATCTTCAGACCTAGCTTAGTCATAACAAGCAATGATGATGTTTTAAGGTTAAATGGGGTCACTCTTAGATAAATATTTGAATATCACACCAAGTATTTTCAAAAATACTTTAAAAACGTGGAGTAGTATTAGTAATGAACCCAGAACACCCAAAGCTTGTTGGATCCTGCTTACGCAGCAAGAAATCCCTGTTTCTCAGCAAGAAAGCTCCTAGCTCTCACCTCTCACAAGGCAATGCCCATGAGACTTGCAAGTGCCAGATTCAGTTGCTAGCTGAATCTTCCAATCTGTGACATACATTAACTAGATCAACAAGTGTCCTCACACGCTTTGAAAGAGGGATGAGGGAAAGCATTGCTCACCTTTTCAGTGCCAATTCTCATGTATGCTTTTGCTTGTTTTTATTTCATCTGTTGGTTGCACACACAAAAAAAAACACAAGACATCCACCACCTCAGAAGCAGCACTTGAAACCTGTCACCATCTCATGCCTCCACCCTGTGCTTCACATGCTTGCTTGGCCATTTGCAGCAATAATTCCTCAATTTGAATACAAAGTAACAGATGAGCATCCCTCTTTATGAATTTACCCCCAAGAGCTCAGAAATGTTGCTCCATTAAAAGCACATCTCAGCAAACCCTGCTGGTTTTGGTTGCTGGAACGCTCTACCCTCCCCGATCCCCTCCGGTCTCTCATGGACTATAGAGCTGAAATTAGCTATTCATTACATGTGAAGGAGTCTCACATAGAGCAGCACCCTGCTGCTAAAGACTGCTACTTTACATGGCAATTTCACAACTACAGCATCTGCTACCTTACTAATATGTATATTTAATGCTGCTGCATAACGTACAGAATTATATGCTGTTCATTGCCTGTTTGTTCAGATATTATGTACTCTTAAGTAGCATTATTCCCTTTAAAAAACATTGTACTTTTTATTAGGCTTTCTCCATGGTGTTTTTTGTAACACAGCCCCAAATGAGTAGCTTGTAGACTGTTCTAGACAAAAAAAAAAAAAAAAAAAAAACAACGAGGGCTCGGGGTGAGACAGCCAAATGCAACAAGCTTCTGCCCTGCAACTACTAATATAATTTAGTTTATTTCCTGGGTCTCACTCCCCAGTCTATAGTTTTACACTGTTTTGATATGAAGTGAAGCGGAAAGGGAATCATAACTCAACAACTGCTGGGAAACCTACTCAAGCTACTTTTGCCACTGAAAATGTCAATACTTGTATTAGAGCAGTGGCCTTTGCAACAGACTATTCTTTCTATTAGAGGAGACTCAAAGCAGTAATATTAAATTCTATTACACAGTTGTCACCAATTTTGTTCACAATACCAAACTACCTCATAGGAAACAAATCAAAGTTTTAAACTAGAGAAACAAAGGTTTTAGAGTCAGATGTTGGATGACACATGTAAGATATTTCATGTCCTTCAGGAAGGACTTCAGTATGTTCCTACACCAAATGTCTTCTTAAGGCAGTGTCACCAATCCTCCCTACACCTAACTCAGGGAAAAGTGATTATGAACACGGTTATTCCAGGTGACAAAGTGACTGGCCATCAAGTCTAGAAGGCAGTGAGAGCTAGTATGTATGGTTCACAGTTCAGTTTTTGACTTGAATTACATACTATTGAAGCAGCCCAACTTAAGGTAATGAGTCTACTCTGCATTACTTAAGTAATGCCCTCTGGGTAACACTACTTTAAACCTGCTTTGGAGCAAGGGATAATCTGCTCTCTGTTGGAGGGCAAATGTAGCACAAGGCAAAGGAGATTCCAATGTACTTAGCTAAAACAAGCTTTATCTCAACTAGACGCTCAAGATTATGCAGGCAGAAATTTGCTCTAGAATTAGTTTTCAGATCATTTTGATGTTAGTGAGATTTGGGGGGCTTATGACAACACTGAAGTACCCCCACAGGCTGCCTTATGACATTAGGAAGAAAATCCCAGCTGGTCTGTTCTCCTTGTTCCAAGCTTCAAATAGACCTGCAGATGAGAAAGAAGTGGCAGAGACAGCCCTTGCTGGCCAGGCAGAGCCTCAATCTAGTCTTATCTGCTGTAAGCATGTGATAGTCAAATAGACCATTGTTTCAATATGAAAGGATGCCCAAGGCTTTTCTATTCCTCCTTTATTTACATGGTAGACAAGCCTTATTTCTGAGGACCAAAGGATTCCGGTGGATCGGGCCTTTCTGCTCACCCAACACACACATAGGCTGCTCTGATGTGCAACCCAAACACTGCCCTAAGAATTTTGTAAAGCTGAGCGTCACTGCATTGCCTGACAGCTTAGGGAAATCAGCACACTGAAAGTAGGCTGCTGCCTGCTATGCATGACAGATCAGAGTATGGACTGCAGACGCTGAGCAGACTGTACCAGGGAGGAACTTCAGAAGGAAAGAACAACCACTCCCCCCCTTCCAAAAATATGTGCACAGAGTTCATGTGCAATCAGAACTGACAATTTTCCTGTTGCTGTCTTCTCTGTTTTGGATCTGCTTAAGATATTCTATAAAGCAACAAGAAGAATGTTTGAATCTTTTTTTGTGCTGTTATGGGAATATACAAAGTTTCTTTCTAAAGCAGGAAGTTATTCAAACAACACATCAATACCTCACAAGATGAGGCAATGGTGACTATCGGTGAGGAAGGACTGTTGCAATCACTGAAATATATGAAGCATGAGGGCGAGCAGAGTCATTTCTCAACTGAATTATGCCAGACTCAGAACAAACAAATCTACTTCTTCCACCACAGGCATTATTTAACAAAGACAACCTCCGTGTAGTCCACAAGGAGAGAAATAATCTGAATACCAAAATCAAGCAGAACCAAGACTCTCCTAAAAAAGCCTAATTTTTATGTAGATGAATTAAAAAAAAATCATGAAGTAGAAAAATGGAACTGTTACATTCTTGTTTTGCAAATTTAATATGCTTTTAAAGTATTTCTGCCAGAGATAAAACTAGTCAGAAAAAAAAACCCTCTTCTTTTTAAGAGTAAATATGTCACAGTCCACACATTTGGTTTTGAAAAGTGATGTTTGGTTTTTGCATGAAAGACCAATGCAAATTCCAAACCTTCTAGACCATGAAAAACAAAAGACAGCTGAAGAAACCATCTTTTCTAGCAGGATAATACTTGACTTCTGGGAAAAGCTAGCAGAAAAAGATTAATTGTCCAGTTGTCCAGGATATTAAGAGAAGTAACCTTTTATTTTATCTTCAGTCTGTCTTCCAATTAAATGAACACTGGAAAAGCCACAAGCATTACTTTTTATTTCAGGTGAGTTTCAGGGATTTTGTTTTTAATCCAGCTGTCCCTGCAACCTTATTTACTATATTTGGAAAGGGAATTTTTATATGATCTCTTTTTATAATGAAAATATTTCTGAGGACACTTGTAGGACCTATTCCTGTAATGAAATGGTTTAGTGAGATGGAATAATTACTTTAAAGATGTTCTACAATCTGACCAGCCCAAAACAAATACTAGTTGCAGTTATTCTTTCAGAGTGAATATTAAAATCAGGAGTAAAACTCACTGAAAACAAACTACTTAACCATTTTTTCCCTTGCTTAATTACCTGTTAAGCAAGAAAAAAAAAAAAGCCTTAAGAAGAGAACAATGTTTGCATTCAGAGCTCCTGGCCTGGAGNCCAGCTGTCCCTGCAACCTTATTTACTATATTTGGAAAGGGAATTTTTATATGATCTCTTTTTATAATGAAAATATTTCTGAGGACACTTGTAGGACCTATTCCTGTAATGAAATGGTTTAGTGAGATGGAATAATTACTTTAAAGATGTTCTACAATCTGACCAGCCCAAAACAAATACTAGTTGCAGTTATTCTTTCAGAGTGAATATTAAAATCAGGAGTAAAACTCACTGAAAACAAACTACTTAACCATTTTTTCCCTTGCTTAATTACCTGTTAAGCAAGAAAAAAAAAAA
>VZSZ01005038.1:10198-32221 GCA_013398815.1 Ibidorhyncha struthersii | reverse complement strand
CCGTCCGACGGACGGACCGTATTTACGGCGGCTCTGGTTTTCCATCGGGTTGCTGTGTGTGAATGAATCCTCAAAGTGCCCCCGGTGACACAGATCGATGCGCGTTAAGCGGCTAAAGGGGCAGACTGCCACTGGGGCTGGGTCCCAGGGCCAGCACACGAAGGTGGGGCCCTGATGGCGCTGAGCTGCCCCTCCGAGTTCAACAAACAAACAAAAAAAAAAACCACACAAAAAAAAACAAAAAAACAAACAAACAAAAAAAACACAAAAAACCAAAACAAAAAAAAAAAAAAACAAAACAAACAAACAAAAAAAAAAAAAAACAAAACAAACAAACAAAAAAAAAAAAAAACAAAACAAACAAACAAAAAAACCCAAAAAAACCCCACACACCAAGAACCAACTACCAAAATTCAAAACAAGCAGATCTAAAACCAGAGGTGCAGAAGAGGCTAAGAATAGCTGTGGTAACAGCCTCCTACATCTGCTATGCAAATCATTTCCCATAATCTCTACAAATCTGAAGAAAATGAAGGAAGCTTTCTGAAGGTCACGTAACTTTAGTTTCCACGCTTCATTCACACAGCCCTGCTGCTTTTGAGACCACGCAGTTCCTATTCTAAAACTGTGAAGACAGTGCAGTGTAGTAAACTCCTTCCCACCACCCCACCCACACTGTTTTGTAACTCTGAAGACAACTCGTTTTTTGACTTCTGCTTCCATACTGTAGGCTCCATTGCAGCCATGGAACTGGCTGCTCAAACTCTTCCCCCTCCAAACACAACCCCCTTGGTTTTGCAACTAATACCAAGAATAACAACAAGCATCAAAGAAAGCTTCACTGTGCCTCAACCTCTTTCTCAAAATAAGTATTTAAGAGAGAAGTTAAATACAAGAGCTCAAACTAGTTTAACACTGTCAAGTGCAAGTGTCACCAACAGCATGCAACCAGTTTCCAGATAAAGCATACTCAGACTGCCATTTTGTAGGGTCCTCTCATCACAGATCCCTACTCTACACCAAGTTTATCTCTGGTTTTCTGAGCACATGCCATACTTTTCTAGAACATACAGAGTTTTTTCCCTTTTAGGTGAAAATCTACCCAGTACACACTGCCTCACCCTAAGAAATATTTGTATAAGATTCTTTGATTTTGACTGTGAGCATCACCTCAATACCACAGCATTACAGATATTGCAATATAAACCAGAAACAAATAATCTGAGGAGTGTCATAGTAAAATTAGAGATAATGTTTTAATTCAGCTAGCAAGTAGATTGCTAGCAATGTGCAACTCTGTCACAGAAAATTCTTTACAAAAAGCAGGAAAGCATTTTGCAGATGTCTAGTTTTGATCAGCTGTTTGCAGATCCCCACTATTTACAACACAAGTAATCATATACCTGTAACTGTGTCAGATGACCCAAGTCTGAGGAAAAAAAAAAAAGCAACCACATATTTCCTGAAGAGAAGCAAGTACAGTGTTGGAAAGGACTCAAATTTATAGTTACCTTTTTTTAAATGACCAATTAGATTTCCTAACATGGATGTTCATGTTTTTAATCACAAGAACAAGTTCACCACTGAAAAAAGAAAACAAAACAAAAGAGAGAGCCATCTCACCTAGTATTTCTCAGAAGAGGACATTGCTCAGGAACAGTTAAAGCAAAACAAAGGCTTTGATTTCTGAACCTTTTTTTTTCACACTACATTTTAATTCAAAAGTAATCACAATATCAACTTGTGGTCCTCAACTGAATAAGCAGGTAGGGTGGGAGAAAAGGAAAGGATGTCTGTTCGTTTACGCTCCCTCCATGCCACTTACGCAGCCTAAAGCACCGTTTCGAGAGTTTCTTTTTCCAGTCTTCCATAACCACCACTGTTAGGAAGTATAGAAGCTCCAGTTGTCAAGACTCTCCAGACCTGAATTTTACAATGTTATATACGACTGCAACACATGTGGCACACACCATTTTAACTGATAGCATGAAGGATTTCAAATATTAACAAATACCTAACATTTCTACAACTCCTTTTACATTAGGTTTTATAAACCTTGCACAGATTGCATTGTGGTGGCAAGTTGGGCAAATTGAGGAGTTACCTACAAGAAGTATAAACATTTTATCTGAATACATAACTGACACCAGTATCTAAATGCACGGAATGAATCAGTTCATTGCCTTCAAAGCACCAGGGTGCTTATTTGAATAAAAGTTCCCCATAGCTACTATAACCACCACAACATACATATTTTAAGGCAAGATTTTATCAGCATATACAGCAACACAAAAAAATCAAGTGCACTAGGGGATGACTTAATACTTGCTGTGGGGGCCATAACTTTTAGTTTACTTGACATTTACAAATTTGCTCTCTGCTTTAAACATGAGGGCTCTGTATTTCTTTTACATTTAATAGATAATTGAGTTGGAAAGGATCTGTTACATCTGATCTATTCTATCATTGCAGTGTACAATTCACAGATTTATGGAGACATTAATCTTCCTGAAATACTCCTAACAATGCCAACTCCACAAACTGACTAAAGTGTGCCACTGGGTAATGGACAGCAGCATTAAAGGGATTTCAGTTATTGAGCTTCCACCTTCCTAGTTTTAGGTTTTTTTTTCATTTGTGGTACTTGTGTGAACAATTAAAAATAGCTCCCCATGAGTCTCCCCTGTTTCTTCTGTTCCAGTAATGCCCCTAAATCACCTTTGCTGATAGAACACAAGTTGAGAAACACTTAGTATATCTTCTTTTTAGACACTACAGAACATTAGAAAATTGAAATTAACAGTTACTTTCAGATGTAGAAGTGGACACTTTAAATTTAGATTTAACTTTCAGCCATGTTTATAACACTTCCTCAGGGCAATTCCAGGTAGCAGCGCTCTCATTGACAATGACATCCTACAGTTTTTACCATATCACCATCGCCATCATCTCAGTAGTCCTCAAAGGGAAGAAAAATATAAAAAAAAAAAGGTCACCAGCACAGAAGCCAACCACATCACATGCTGCTTCTGGCTCCTCTCAGGGATTTGAAAACAGGAAAATGACTGATGGTCTACAGGCCATTACAATGCTAGCAGCATTTAGTATCACCAGGTTTGTGTTTCACTTCTAGCTTACCATCTGAAAAAGCTGAACATCTTGATAGTAGCATGGGCACCTGCTGCTGTCTTCAGATGTCTTCCTGGAATAAACACATTCCTAAATTTCTCAGGGTTTTCTATTGGCCATTGGGCTTCTCACATTTAAAACAGTGAAGTTTTATTTGTGTCTGCTTTTTTGCCTTTGGTTTGTCTTTAAGCTGCTTTTTTTAGCTGCAGAGGACAGTTTGAAAACTGCCCGTGAAACCACAACTTCATATCTTTGTTCTCATTCACTCTTCCCTTTTTTGTCATACCTTTTTGCATCAGAATTCTCCAGAGGTCCCTTCCAACCCTGACTATTCTGTGATTCTGTAATAAACTTTTCACAGCTAACACTGACTGGTAACTTGAGTTTACACAGGATCTAGCAAAAACAGGACAAAATAATAAATACCATGCAGTAGAGTACAGGTGGGTAAGGACAGAGGTGACGGGGAAGTACTGGCTTGGCAGTGTACACAAACTCTAAAGAAATCCTTCAGTCATCTACTGACATCTCTACTAAATCAACCAAAGATGATAACTTACATTCTGTAAACTTATCCACCTTACAAAGAATGAATGATTTGTATGATAAGAAGCTTCTAAACATTAACAATATGAAAGAGAAAATCCAGAGAGGAAAAGCTTCTGTTAATACATGAACGAGGAAATGAAGGAAAGGCAAAAGGACAATTCAGCATAAAGATCATACAGTTAAAAGTTTCATTGCAAGAGAAAAAGCTAAGTTGGCTCTTATAACCAATAAGCATCTTTATTTTTATTGCAGTTAAATATAAATTACTAGCCTTGCAACTATTTTTAAAGACAAACTCCAGTGGTAAACTGCACCCTTTTAAAAGCTGGCAACTCCTCACAAGTTTATTTAAAAACTGAACTCTTACATTTAATTTATGCAGACCAAAGACATAGTTTTCTCCTGTGAACTCTGCACTTTCAAACGATCTTGTTCTTGGTCACCTCTACAAACCCATATTTCATTCATAAGAGCCTAAAAAAGGGAGATTCAAATGACTTAAAATTTGTCCCTTACCTACCTTCACAGCTTGTACTGCAACAGATAGTTTGGTGTCTGTGCACTTAACTATTTCAAGCCGCTGTTACTACCTTGCATTGTGGTGTATCAATGAAGCTTTGAGCATCAGGCTATTTCATGAACTCTACACCAAAGACCTAAGGAACAACAGATGCTGGAGAAGGAACACCTCTCCTTCCAATTTCTCAGCCAACCTGGATGTATTTCAGGATGCAGGGCAGCATACATTCTTTTTCAACCAAAGACAGGAGTAGGAAGAAGCTTGCCCAGGGAGGCTGTTACATGGTCTTTTTTATATGCAGAACTGTATCAGATAAACCTAATCCTTGAGAGAGCCACCTGGGGGAAAGGGACATTTTGCCATCAAGTATTTTTCTTCAGCTTCTTAGTTTTGGGTGGCAGGGGATGGTTATTGTTTCCTCCTTCCATCTTGTTTTTTGGAAACACCATGACACTTCAGCAGCCAGGCCTAACGTAATCTAAGAGCTGGCTAGGAGAAACTAGATGAGCCAGACACAAAAGGGACTCCCCACCCCTCGTTGGACAAAGATTTGCTGCCTTAGCATAAGAACAGATTAGAAGAAAGAAGGTAATAAGTATCACATTAATGTTTTACGATTAGGATTGGGAAATCCATAGCACCTCAGGCTAACACACCTACAGGCACAACCTCATCTGTGTTACTTTCAGCATTAGAGAAGCTGCAGAAAACGGCACCAGCCACAGATGCTCATTCTTGCCCCCTACTCTGTCCTCTCAAGTTACACCAGAACTCCTTTCTGTGGTCTTACATCCTAAACTGAATCAAGGAATGGATCCAGCTAGGAGGAAAAAAAAAAAAACCCATGAAAATATATCATCTTTCACTGGGTGAGTTCCCTGACCCACATCACCACACCAGGCCACACACAAAACAAAAACCCCAATTCTGCTGGCACAATTAAAGGAGTAGGGCAAAGACAAGAAAAAAGCAGCTGAGAGTGACTCCAGCTCATACTGACATTGAAAGAAATGTATGTGAAACCACAGCCTAAATCATACTTAAGTATGCATTGAGTTCCCCCACTGGTCACAGAACATGGTAAAATATACTTGCAAATATTTAACCCATCTTAGGAATTATTTTAATAGTTTTTTACTAGTTTAAAACAAATTTCAAGGTAAAATTGGCTGAATCAAAAATGCAAGAGTTTCCACACAAAGACAGTAGGTAAAAACATACACACACACACCAGTAACATTTGTTCTCTCCCCACTGCACTTTCAAACTGTAAAAAAAACCCAGAACCTACATGTCAGTTAAGTTGCTGACCTGACACAAACACATCAGTCCCTGAACTTTTTTTTATTCTCACCCCTGCTTTAGCTAACAAGCCACCACAGCGTAAACACTCATGAAGCATTCTGAAACTTTCACAAGCTGTTCAGGGTGAACAGAAAAAAACGTACCCCATGTGATTTCAAATAAAAGACACTAAGTTCCAACCTCTCTGTTTCATTATGACATGAATCAGGGTATATATTGCTAGTTACCCTTTCAGAATAGTTTTGCAAACCTCTGTCAAGGGTTAAACCCTTTTTCCTGAGATGTCAAGACCCTACAAGAAGAGGCACAAACCCTGCTTACACAGCATGCTGGACTTTACTATGGTAAAGCCCTTAGAGAGCTGTTCTAGTTCCAACTACAAACTTTCTTCTACTTTCTGCCTAAAATATAGTGTTCATAATAACATGCAATAATCTGCAAGAAAACATCATCAGCTAATTAGAACTGCCACTCTAGCAGCTGAAGGAGTGTCATCAGCACAGGGTAAAGCCAAACCTAAAAATACAACGGCAGTGTATTAGGATGCAATACAGTCCTTACAACTGTGTATCAAACAACAGAAATCATCATACAAAGGAACTCAGATACTTAAACATAGCTTATAAGCTGCTAGCTAATTATCTGTTCAAAACAGACTCTTCTGAGGAATCACCCATTCTTATTGACATTTTAATGGATCAGAAAAAATTTGAAATATTCCTGCCTTTCACCAACACAGAAAAGCCAGTTGTTAAAGCTGTCACATTGCTGCGACAAAAGATTAAAATGAATAAAAAGGATTGCCACGTGCATTGAAACACTGCAGTGTAACTGCTATAGGGCAAAATTGAGAGGCATTAGTGACTCAAAGCTGCCCCAACAAATGCCAAAAAAAGTGGGTAATATCATATTTATTATCCAAGAAAAGCTACCATTACAGGAAAAAAAAAGACACTAATAAAATGCCAAACTTGCAGGATGTTTAAACATCATAGCAACAACGCCTGCAGCTTTACTGTTCACTGTTAGTAACAAAGCCTCCAAGCTCTAATTCTATTTAGAGAATGCTGGGGGGGTGGTGTGTCACTTGTATCCTGATGCATTAAAAGATTTTTGTCCCCAGGTTAAGGATAGGATGTAAAAAAAACAGGAAAGACTCTCCTAGCTAACAACAATAGTCAGGTCCCAGGGAGTTTGATCCAGACTGCCTTTGTAACAGGGCAGTCTCTACAAGATACAGGTGAAGGTCAAAGCAGATTAGCAGCCACCTAACTTTATAGTAGCCTCCTGCAAACGTCACAACAGACCAATGCAAGAGCCAGAAAACAACAGAAACTAGCTTTGCAAAATTGAGATGTGGAAACCAACCCAACCAACAATTCATAAGTCCATCTTCTCCAAAGATCTTTAACGAAGAAAATGGTCCCCAGGGAGTACCCATTTACTCAAAACAGCCAACTTTGTTGGAGAAAAAGTCTCCTCAGTTTTAATACAAAGGACTTAGCAACAATGAAATACAAACAACATTTACACAGAATTTCCTTGTCATCGCTAAAGTACCATATTTCTTAAGGACTAAGTCATAATCAAAATTCTCGACTTCAAACCCTTTTATTTCATTGTTGTTACTTCAGGGAATGCAACTTTTAAAAATCACCTTTACAAAGAGCAGCTTTTCAAGTCTTTTAATTAGGTGGTGGTGGTGACCTCAGATTTTATCTAAAAAACTGATACCATACCTAGTCACCATGAAAGGGCATAAATTATAACATGTAAGCCAAAGCCATGCCAAAACTCCTACTGAGAATTCACTACAGATCTCATATTCCAAGGAAGCTTGATTTTGATGGAAGGGACAACCTTAGTAATTACTGTAGAAGGTGAACACATGAATTGTTTACAGGTAAAACCAAAGTATTTAACTAACTGCTGTCACAGCTTTGGTTGCAGCAAGATCTACTTCTGAGCTAGAAAACACTTCTCTTAAGTTACATTATCTTCTCCCTCCAGGATGGTGCTGGAGATAACAAGTGTCACCTCCCTTTCTGTCAAATCAAATGGGCCAGGTAGAATCTACTGACATACTTGCAAGCCAGTTTCTCCTGTTGCTTTGCTGGTCCTGCACATGGCTTTAACCTACTTGCCTTATGACACACAGTCTAATCGCTGAACAAAACTTCTTAACCTAAAGGCACTGAAGAAAAGACAGGGTCTCTGCTCTGGCAAAATGGAAGCACATCTGCTCACCAAAGCTTACACAGCTCTATTTTGTGTTCCAAAAATTTTAGGAAAGACAGAGGTTAGCCCAACCCACCACTCTTAATTACTGAGAAAAGGATCTGAAGCACAAACAGACAGAGCCAACAGACTGTGGTTTGCCCGCTTACATGCTCTGCTGGTAACTCTTCTGTCACTGTCATCTTGACAAAACAGATCAGAAAACAGAATAAAGCATGTTGAACTTCTAAAGATCCCAAACATGCCCATGTCCTCTCTGTCATACTTCCCTCCAGTGACAGTGAACTGTAGGACCCAAACAGAAGGAGCCAAGATGAGTTTTAGTTGTCAATTTCCCTGTCAGGAAAAAAACCCAAAACACAAAACTCAAACCAAACCAGAAACCTTACCCACATACTTGCAAACAGCCTTGCCAAACCAAGTTGCTTAGACCCAAATAACTTTGCCTTTTGGACTGAAAACATCAATTTGCCTCATTCAGTTAGGTATCTAAATTTAAACCCATTAACATGCTCTTCAGTCCCTAAATGCCATTACTATGTCACTTCACTGTGGACTTGTAAAACTCTGACTTCTCCCTAATTAAATCTTACTTGGAAAAATCTAGTTTAGTCTCTCTTGTGCTCAGACAGACATTTTCTTACCAGTTTTCATGACTAGATTAAAATGATTTGAAACAAGATGCAAGGCAGAGTGTTAGTGAGTATGGGATTGGTGAAATTTGCTAAACATGTTCATGGCATGGAGGGAACATGAATGAGCAAGGCTGACTTGTCACTAATGTAATAATTATGAATCCTCTGGCTGTACTTGAGATACTTTCCTGTGTCTGGCATGATCCTAAACATAAATTTTTACCTAGTCACACACCTTCAGTGATCCATCACACAACATATGAACTTACATTTAATTACTATGACATCTTCTGTATTACATTCAAGGTCAACTCCATGTCTTTCTGTAACTTAAATTTTTAACATCCTCTTAAAAGCAATGGTAGTATTTCTGCAATGTATTCTAAACAAGACACCGAGTCAGCCACATAATCTCTACCGTGACCTTTTCCTTCATGTTTATCTCCACCTGCTGCAAGATGCCCCCAAGAGTATGTAGGAAGGCTACAGCTTTACAGATTCCAAGTCAGCTTAGGTCCACCTAAATTAATACACCCAACAAGAAGCGAGTATTTGACAATTAGTTTGTGGCTATGACTTCATCCTTACACATCCAGAGGTAATGGCTGAAAACGCTTGAGGTTTTCCACCAAGTTTTCAAAGACAAACAGATCTTCATCTTTGGGGGAAGGGGTGGAAGACAGGGGTAGGAATTTTTGCCTAGACTCCCCCAAAGGAAGACTGTTTTAGAGCATAAGCATTTGCAAAGCAAACAATATATTAGAATTCTACTGGGACAGGGTCAAGCACATAAACTGGAGTTAAAAGTCAAAGACGCATTGCTTACTTGTTTCCGGAATGTTTTCTTGCTTCCTTTATTTGGGAAGAATTACCTGCAAACATCTATAAAGCTGTATCATTACTGCACTTCAAGTTTTCATCTGAGAGTGAGGGCTAAAACTTTGACTACACGGTGGTATCTGTATCTACACCAATTTTATCACCTACTTTGCAGTCTTCCATCCACACACCAGCCTTCTATCTAAACTACAGCCTACCTGTATTTCTCAGCTGTAATCAAAAAACAAAGAGAACTTGAAGTTACTTATTATAATGACAATAAAAACAATAGCAGACACTATATGTAAGCTTTAGGAAATAAACTTGTTTGAAAAGGTGGTAAACCTTTTTTTTTTCCCTCCTGCACTACTTATTTTCTGCAAATACAAGTGACTTCTCAAACAGTAGGGAAGGGAGAGCAGATGGGAGCATGGATCAGTTATCTACCACTCTATTAGAAAGCCAGCTTCTGAGTTGAACTGCAAACAAAAAACCAAACTTCTTTAGGGAAGGGAAATAGAGTCATCAGTAGATACTTCTATTTAGTTACCCCCTGACCTGCATGAAAATGCTTATTTTGTAGGTCTTACTGTACACAGAAAAGTCAGACTTGTGGAAACTGAGAGCCCGTTAGACCACTTTAGGGAAAAGATTTGCTGTTAAAAGAACATGAATTAATTTCACTTCTGAAATGTAGTTTTGTAGCTGTTTTCCTGGCCTGTCACTTTAACTGTGATAAACTGAACCTATAAAAATGTAATTCTTAATCAATTTCTTGAAAACTACTTTGCTTTCCTTCAGAGCATTCTCTGCTGTACATTAAAACATTCTTTGCCATTTGACCAGTAAGTAGCCACTCAGATGTATTTTGCACCTATCACTTTTGTTTTAAGTATCATCTAATCATCTAGTTGTAGAAGATTCATCATAAGATTTATTTACATTCTGGAAGAGTCAGAAAGAGCTATGTTGACATTTGCTGATGGAAGGGAGATGGTGAGAGAAAAGACAGGGCATGGAACAGATCCAGACAGAACGCCTTTTCCACCTACACCACTGTTTCAATTTCAGCTGAGGCTAGTAATAAAGCCAGAAGGTTAAACTACTGTAGAGCTCTCTGATGACCTATTAAAAGCATTTATTAAAAATTGCAGCAGTTTTCTATTGTATGCAGAAGATACAATAACCAAAATTTCTCCCAGACATAGCCTCAATCCTTCTTTACCTTTTTTTTTTGTTTTTCATAGAATCATAGAATCCTAGAATTGTCTAGGTTGGAAGAGACCCTTGGGATCATCGAGTCCAACCATCTACCCTACTCTACAAAGTTCTCCCCTACACCATATCCGCCAACACCACATCTAAACGTCTCTTAAACACATCCAGGGATGGTGACTCAACCACCTCCCTGGGCAGTCTATTCCAATGCCCAACCACCCTTTCTGTGAAAAATTCTTTCCTAATGTTCAGTCTAAACCTACCCTGTTGGAGCTTGAAGCCATTCCCTCTTGTTTTTGCTCTACTCAAGATAAATTGGGGAACCTGCAAAAGAAGCAAAGAGGGACAAGCCAGGTAAACCTTGTCTTAGGACCCTCATGCCCCAAGAGATCTGTCTGTGAGAATCAAAGCAGCAGCTGGTCACCTGCAACCAAGTTCTATTAAGCGCAAATCCAAGCAAATCATAGAAACAACTATAACAAACTAACACTGGTTAGCAAACAATACACTAACAGAGAAAATACACAATTCATTATGTAATTCTGTAGCTCTTCCCAAATAAAAACAGCAACGATTCCAATCCCCATCCACTAACAGATTGGTGTTAATGTTGGTGTTACAAATTCAAGCTTGAAAACTATTCCCTTTTAGAGTTAAGAATGAAATTGTTCCGATTACACAGGCAGGGCAAATGAGGAGTTGTGACTGCTTTTTAAGCAAGTGTTTTTATTTCACTGCTGTTTGGGGTTAAGAGTAGACTGAAATTCTGAAACCAGAAAATGTTAAATGGCTGTCTTTTGATTGTTAGTTTAAAAATAATTAGAAGCTTCAAAATGCTTAAACTCTTCACTTACATTAGGAAAAAATATCAATACAACAACAAAGAAAACCCCAACCTCGAACGAGTTCAAGCGTTCATTCATTAACAAGCTTGGAGGGATACTCATAAGTAATTTGTATTCCACTTCCAGACAGAATCACCATTAACTACTCTGAACTTCCAGACTGAAAAAAGCAAATTATTTCCACTGAGTCCTACTTCACCAAGAACTAGTTTGCAGAAAGTGAGTGGGACCTGCACCTCTAAATAGAGCAGAAACTTTTTAAGCCTTCAACACAGGACCACTGTTTACAGCTACCAGCATGGTATCTGCACCCTGGAACATGGCTAGCCATTTTACATAGCTTTTCTTCCCACTCAACAGTTATCACCCTTTCCAAGCAAAAGCTGAGTGAATTTGAGGAATAAAGAGATTGAAGACATTTGGGTTTTTACCCACCCACTCCCCGACAGCCAAAGCAATGCATACTGTGCTTGAAATAAAGACCAAAAATGTTTTTTTAAAGCTTCATTGGGACTGAGCACAAGATTTCTCAGCCCCAGCAGTCATTTGCTATAAGCTAAACCACACCTGGACAATATCACTGAGCTTACTGAACAAGACCCAAACTTTAAGGAGCCAGTGCATCCCGTGAGCAGTTGAAAGGCAGCAACTACAGGCTCAGATCCACTATCCACTGTCTTGGTCAGAACTTCTTTGCATAAAGCCTCCATGCCCAAGAATAAACCAAGTTCTGGTGCCTTCCCTGCTATTCAAGCCTCCGGTCACTGACATTCAGCGCTGTACTAACGCAAGCTGAATCTGTACTGCTGCACGGAAAGTGTAACATCCTCTTCCATCGATAGTCTGTAGAATAATTTTATTTTTTTTATGTGGCCAGGTATTAGTATTGTGCTATGTATTGTGCTGTGGGCCAACCAACTGGAAAGCAGCTTTGCAGAAAAGAACCTCAGGATCTTCATGGCCACCCAAGTTCAATAGCAGCCCTTGCAAAGGCAGTTAGTGGCATCCTGGGCTGCAGAAGGAGTAGTGTTGGCAGCAGGTCAAGGCAGGGGATCCTCCCCGCCTTCTCAGCACTACTGAGGCCACACCTGGAATGCTGTGTCCAGTGCTGGGCTCCCCAGTACAAGACAGACATGGACATACTGGAGAGAGTCCAGTAAAGGGCCACAAAGGTGGTGCAGGGACTGGAGCACCTCACATAGCAGGAAGGACAGAGCTGGGACTGTTCAGCCTGCAGAAGAATGCTCAGGTGATCTCATCAATTTGTACAAATATCTGAAAGAAGAGTGTAACAGACTGAACCAGGCTCTTGCCAGTGGTGCCCTGAACAGGACAAGGTAAAACGCAGGAGGTTCCCCCCAAACATAATGAAACACTTCTTTTTACTGTGAGAGTGACTTTCTCAGCAGTCTTACAGGCCATGGCTTTAAACTAGACAGAAATCTTGCAAAGGAGTCAGATAAAATAGTTGAATCTTAAAGAGCCTGCACTTACTGCCCTGTCAGTTTGATAAGCATGTCCATCAATATTCTTCAGTCTTGACTGAGAGGTCAAAATCCCAGAAAGAGAACTAGTTTTCTCCCTGTATTAAAAATCTAGCAAGTCACTTAAAAACAAACCATCACACAACCCAAGAAGACAATTGGCTTAAGCTATGTTGGGAACTGTCCAACAATTCTAAAGCTTAAGTTCAGCTGCCAGCAAACACACAATCAGAAGTGGTTAATGCCTGCCGAAAGATTTGAAATGCTCAAAAGAAAAGGGGCAGTGTTGGTTTTGTTTAAGAATCTCTTGTTAAAGCTCGTTCTTCATGGAGCAGTTATTTCTTGAAAGAAACCAGTGAGGACCTGTTTTTGTTGTTTGGGTTTGTTTTTTTTAAAGACATTTTAGTGCCAACAAATACAAACATGCACCAAGTGATTAGCTGCATAAACACTGCTGAGCTATACACTTGTCCACAGACTTATGTAGGGTATGAAGTACCCTACAAATTTGACTGCAACCATTTCTGGTTTTGGTGAAGATTAGGTTTAAGTTCTGCAATCACTTAATCAGCTTTCAGTAGATTCCACGTTAGCTATATATGCCTCACACCACATCCAATTCACATGAACTCAATTTAAGGCCCACCAACACTGCAAGAGTATGTTTTCTTCAACTGCAGATGTAGCTAAAGCTACATGAGCACCAGGAATGTCCAGTGATATACTGTGCAGGCACATGTCATAGTATAACCCAGGCCCATTTTTCTATAGAGGCAATCAAGTTCTAAAACAACAAAGGAAAAGTAAACTAACTTGTAGTTAGCCTTATTGCATACAGCTCTTTACCAGTGAACCACATTTCAAGAACTGCAGATGCCCCTTGAAAAAGGGTTAAGACTTCTTCCACAGTTTCAAAAACACAACCCATAATGAATACAGTAAGAAAAAGAACTGATCTAATCAAACTACAAAAGAACCCAACCAAGCTTTCAAATGACATGAAACGAGAAAAAATACAGCAATGAGGGTCATCAAAAAGAGAATTCATCCCACTATTCATTTGCAACAGATGAAGAACACAGCACAAAAAAATCGGGGAGGGGGCCAAAAGAGCAGGAAAGGAAACATGTTGATACCAGTATCTAGCCTAAGGGAACCCAAAGTGACTTCTTGAGCACCAGTAATGCTGCTCTACATAATCCAAAAGGTACCTTCAATAGCGGACAAAGAGCTTACCACAAGTGAGATTAAAGAAAAAGAAAAAAAAAGTGTCAAGTCTACAATAGA
The DNA here is from genome assembly GCA_013398815.1 of Ibidorhyncha struthersii. Classification (NCBI taxonomy): domain Eukaryota; kingdom Metazoa; phylum Chordata; class Aves; order Charadriiformes; family Charadriidae; genus Ibidorhyncha; species Ibidorhyncha struthersii. Next base: position 18,192 of record VZSZ01005038.1, on the reverse strand, counting down.
GATAGGTCATTTAGGCTTGGTAGGGCTCAGAGAGTGATTACCATCCATGATCTTTCTATGTCAGAGTCAGCTCAGCTTTTTCTCTAATACAGAAGAACATTTTGGATAGTATAATTCACTGTATTGTTTAGTGTTGAGCATGCTGTGTTTTGATAACCCTATACATAATAGTCAGTGAACTGTTCTAAACAGTTTCCAAATATGCACTATGCCCTTTAAGAAAAGAATCCTAAAATCTGACAAACTCTTGCTCTTTACAGACAGTATAGTTGAATAATTGCAGAGCAGACTGATTTAAGAGCAGTGTAAGGAGCTTAGAAAAAAAACGTGGCTGTAACCAATTTTAAATTGTTTTCTGTTGTTCAGTGAACACATTACATCTTGTCTTCTGTAAAAGCAGCATAAGCACTCAAGTCTGCTGTAACTAAGCTCAATGCCTACTATAAGCAAGACACGGAACTCAGAACTGCAATATTTTTTAAGATTTTACAACTGGCACAGAACTGAACTAGTTAAGAAATGTACTTCAACTAATATAGTATACTAACTTATTCTAATCCGTGAAATTAAATATTTTCATTTTCAATATTCAGTATCAGTTAAAGCTCCCAATAAAATGTTAAACACAAATGTTACTTTGTTTGAAATCACATAACAGCTAGGTTTAAACGTCTTTTTTCCAGGAAGCCTCCTAAATAAGCACACATTTAGAAAAGGTAGTGTGTTACATGAGAAATGCTTTTCAAATGAAAGAGGAAAGTGGTTTATGTTGTTTGTTTTAGACTGGTAGATTCATAGCAGCTTATGAACTGAAGTACTAAAACATCTGTTTGCCAATTATGCAGGTTGAATCTTTTTTTTTTTTTTTTGCTCTTCAAGGCAAAGCAATTTACTCTCAGCAAACGAACAAGCCAATTTGTGCAATACTGCCTTGCTCCATGTCCGCAAGAGCTTGCTTTCTATATGTCGTGTAGCCTGCACAGTGCAGTTGGGATGCTTTCTTGTTACAAAACCGTTGTAACTCAAGTTCCTCCTCTTTGTGCTTGGAGCAGTTGATTTGATTTCTGCCAGCACAGCCCTCCCCCAACCCAATCACACACTCAAAGCAGAACACGCATTTCTCCAAGCATAGCTGCCGAGTTACAGGGTTAAAACAGCAAAATAAACACACAACTCAAGAGGTAAAGCAGTCACAGAGCTAGATCAAGGCTTTGTGGTAATGGTTCAGATACAAAGAAAAACTAAGGGGGAGATGAGTAGCATTCCTTTAAGGTTATCTAAGTAATAACACATATGCAAAATAAGAGGTATTATGGCTGTGAAAGCAAGCACATCAAGACACTGGTTTACAAACATCAGGGGTTGCTTATTTTGAATGAGTATTTCCCTAACACTCCCACATAATGCTGAATTCAGGAAAACCCAAGAGCTCCAAGACCTACAGGGTTTATTTATTTAATCTAGTTTAACCCAGCGACCCCCCCATTCCTCACCACAAGACAAATCACACCACTTGTGCAAGCATTTCCTTCCCTCTTTTTTAACAGAATTATTCTCTGTGCATTGCAGCATATTTTACAATCCACAAAGCAGCATACAAGAGCATACAGTTTTATTTGCTAAACATCCTCAAAGACAATAAGATAAAAATAAACCCTTGCACTTGAGTAACACCACATCGTGGGAATTAAGTTTCCAGATATGTTTCCGATTTGCACTTACGCTGCCAGCTGCCTTTACACTTGTGCTTCTGCAGAAAAAAGCTTTCCCCTCTACTAAAGGTCTTTGTTCTACCCAGAGGCCAGCTCACCTTACCCCTGAAAGCCTGAGCTTTTGTCAGCTGTTCACACAATAAACAGCTGTGGATGTATGGAAAACCTATTACCTCTGGCAGAAAATGAAAGCTGGTAAGTAGTTTTTGTGTTTACAATGCAAGACAGTCTCCAAAACACAGAAGCATTTTATATATTCCAAGAGATTTTATTCTCCTCCTTCTCACAACTATTTTGTATGAGCCTTCAACATTAGTTTGTGTATACAGCATGATAAACATAATTAACCAGTGTGCCAAAACCAGGCTATGCCCCTGCTAACAGCTAATGTGAAATGCAAGAACATTAGCACAAGAAACAGCAGTCTTCATCAGCACATACGGTTAATGAAGGTTTTCCTACAGCTCCTGTTCCTGCTTCAAGTGAAACACTAGGCAGGCTGATATAAGTCTAACAGGGTAGATATATATCAACTCTGAACACTGTCAACAGAAGAAGAAAGTTATTCTACCTTTCCAGGTATGCTTAAGAATTTTGTAACTTTCAGTAAATTGCTTAAAAGCCATAGTTTCCCTTCGCCTGCTACGTTTTTCTGTCTAAAATACCCTGGCAAGTACAGATCCTGATTTGGTATTTTATTTTGTGTATAGACTTCAAATTATGACCAAGCTAGAGCACACACATGCTTTATCCTGTCTTTTGAGGAAATAGACTTTTTCCTAAGTGACCAGGTTGAGTGAAGCTATTCCAACTTTCAGCTGAGGTTTCTCCTTTGTGTTCTACTCTCTCTGTATGCATCAAATTAAAGCAGGCTTAATCAAGACATGCCAAATTGTATTCAGAATAACCACAATGCAGAAAGATATTAAAGAGTTTGCAATCATCAGGAATGTACTTCAAGTTTTTAGCAATTAAGAGTTGAAGGATTTCAAAAGGTTCACAACCACTGAATCTAATGAGGTCAATGTTATATTCTGCTTACAAACATGTGGTTTAAATCTCAACTTTCTCTTCATAATAAACAGCATGGGGTTCAGGTTTGCCTTTGTCTTTCCTTCTTATCACTACTATATGGGCAGAGGGAGGAAGAGAAGAAAATGAACTGAAATTATCATGAAGCTTAATGAGAAGCAGTGTGGACCTGTATATTCACCATACTTCACCATTCAGTGTAGCTTTTTCCTTCTTTTAAGGATGCCAGTATTTCCAAAACTGACACATTGCTTTTTAATTTCTGAATTTACTGAGTGTTCACAATGGTCTAAGTCAGGAACAGCCACTCCTATCTAAAAGGAAGTTCCATACAAGATTCGAGTGAACAATATTGTCAGGCCTCCCAATAGCCAAGGTTTCAATCATTATGCACAAAACATCTTACTAGCTTTATTACCTGGTGCAGTGCTATTCATGGGAAGATACTATTAAAGGGCACCTCTTAAAGACTCAGACTAGTCCATTTTGTGCCTGTTGTTTCTGCCCAAGTATTGTGAGCTAAAACAGATCCTGTACCTGCATCATGAATCTGTAACAGATTCAACTTGATGGCAGCCTATTAAATCACCATACACATGCTAAGTTCTTCTGGGATGCATTTAGCAGGAAGTGTGTGGTAGAAGTAATGTCATGAGTCCCAACTCCTAGTTTGCACACAATTCTATCTTTAAAGATGGATACATTTAAAGAGACTACTAGATGAACTAAACCTGCCATCTGCACAGCATAACTGACAGGAACTCTGACACAAATTCAAATAGCACCAAAGTGAATAAAACTACGTGAACAGTTTTAGTAGTAGTAGTTATCTGAACCCAGTATGATCTCTTCCTCTTATCACCAAAATTTGAAATCCAAGAGTTGTCTTAGACTTCTCCACTAGGTCAAACAACCTTGTATAACTTCACACCTACCGCAGCAACAAAAACTTGCAGAGGCACAGCTGGTGGAATATTCATTGCTCCACAGAAATTGCCCTGTGGACAGCCTCCCAATAGTGACTGGAAAGTAATCCATGACTTTACCCCTGGGTGGAAAGCAGTCAGCTGTCTTTCAGGAAGGTGCAAGATAAAGGTCTAAAGAGAGGAAATTACAGTAAGCAGCTGACGTGAAGCAGCTTCTAGCCATGCACCCACAGACAGCATTCTCACCTCCAGGTGGTGTGAACTTATTTACGTAAAGCTTCTGGAGGGCTTTGGCAAGGATGGCAAGTGCAAGTCAGGATTCCAGAACCAGTTCTGCAAAATTCTGAACTTGTGAGCAAATCTGTACGTAAAGAACTAGGCATGTTCTTTTGCATTTTGGAGGTAGACTTTTTCACTCAATTCCAGAGTTGTGATGAGAACAACCACTCTGAGCTCTGTTTCATTAAGAAACATCAATCCCAATAAGTTTTAAGTTCAGCAGGTTTGAGGAGGCTCACTCAACTGCAGTGCACAAAAATCCCAGGTTTTTAATCCTTTTAAATGCCTTTCCAATAAAATAATGCTTTTTCACTGAGAAAAAAAAAAAACACTTTTCCCCAGATTAAAGACAAAACATAATCAGTTATGAATAAAATTGACTTAAAATACTTCTTCTAGACTAACCCAGATCTGTGTCACAATCTTGAATTTGTGCAAATTTAGTGATTAAAGTACACACATCCACTCATAGCAGATGAAATAATTTAAGAATTTAAGAAAGATTAAGGAAGCCTACAAGCATTGCTCTTCTCTTCCCCCACTCAGGTCCCATAAGCCTTCATCTGCCCTGGGATAGTACTTTTTACACTGAATATAGCTCAGCCAAGCTTCAAAGATGAATACTTTTGTTTTATTTGACTGTGTTTAAAGAACCTCTTGCATTGCTTGTGGGGATTGTTCTTTTTCCTATTTGTTAGCTTTACGTGAGCAACAGCACTGTGTATAGCTCAATACCCTGTTCTAAACAGCCAGTTTCCCCTGACTGTATTTGTCTTCATAATAGAAAAGAGGAAGTAAGGGTATAGGTGGGGGGGTTAAAAGGAAGACATCCTTGAAACCACACTAATTGGGACAAAAATTGAAGGACTGATATACCCAACTGCTCTTCATTCTCCTAAGCGGAGAAGAGTTCAAGCTGGTACTTCAATAAACCTGGCGTGCAGAAATCACAGTCAGTTTACGGAAGTATCACATTAACACCTGTGATCAGCCTAAAACATGATTTGACAGAAAGGAGTCAATTTTCTAAGACTGTTAGCAGTGCAGCAATGGAGCAGGAAAGATACCACACTAAGTACCTTTACCTTCCTCAAATAAGAAATATTTTAAGTACCTTTACCTTCCTCAAATAAGAAATATTTAGTTTAGGAGCCTGAATAAACATGTACAACAAACACTACCTACAGAGGTTAGGAAGGAACTAGACACTAGGTTGGAGGTTATGGAGGCTCCCTTCCAGCAGGAGACAACCAAGACAGGTAAGGTACCCTGCTTAAGCTCTGTACAAATTTAAGGACCTGGTCTCTCACTCATGCACGCCTTAAAGACTCTGACAGCCACTATCATCTAGGCAGACCTGTAGGAGGGGTCTAGGAATTGATCGACCCAGATCAATCCTTCCGGATTGAAGTGGGCTACCATTGAAAGTGAGCCAGTAATAAGCTTTAATCTCCCCCAGTGCAAGCAGTTGAAAGCCAAAGCACCCTCTCCCAGACAGGCCCATATAAAACCCCATGAAATCTCTCTTTTATGGTAAAGGGAAGCCATTTATGCCCTGAAAATGGACTCATCTGCACCATGAAGCATGCAACAGGGCTTCCAATGCACTTCTCTCCACCAGTTATGGGCAACCTTAGTTCTGCATTAGTTAGGTCTATCTGGAATAGATCACACATCAGCTTTGAGTCCTGAAAACAGATCATTTCAGTAAATATGCCTCACTTATCAGAGCAGCTGTCTGTCATTTAGTTTCCACAGTAAGCAAGTTATACAGAAGCACCAACATTCTGCTCAATTGCTGTTCTACTTGGGGAAGCAGTAATGATACTGGAACCCACAAAGCTATTTTAGACTCTGTGAGGCCCATATCGAAAGTACTCAGTTTACAAGCAGTAAGGGTTCCCCCCCCCGCTCCCTGCCCACATGCCAGCCCTACAAACTCAGCTTGAGATCTCCAAGCCATGCTCCATCACTTCCTTCTCAGGCACTACTACCAATAATAATAAAGACCACACAAGACAAATGAAGTCTCTGCTATACCACCATGACCCTGCAGCCTCTGGTGTTGAGTGGCAACAGAACAAAGTCCAAGCAACAAAGAGGAGACTCCAGCTCATTCTCAGCTATTTTGGCTCAGCAGGCCTAACCAGACAAAAATCTGTGAACACATACGTTAGCAACTTAAGTCAAAAGCTATGAATAAACATAGAACACATTATTTGGTCAAACAACTGGCATAAGGAGAAAAATCGCCTCAAAAGTCTGTGTTACACATAAGTATGTGAAGCTCAGCAGTGCCTCCAAAGAAGAGGAAAGATATGAACTTTGAAGGCAAAAAACACCTTTTGCAACAGCTATGCAGATAGAGAGGTGAACATGTACAACTGCAGTAGATAGTTATTTTCTTCCCCTTTCCTATACTCTTAAAGTAAATATCTGTCTGACCTTCTTTTAACCACTGGCAGAGTGCAGGAGGGGTACGCATCAGTTGGCCAAGGTTTTATAACAGAGAACACCGCTGTGGATGAAGACATGTAGAAGACAGCTCACCCATACAGGCCCAACACACAACCTGGGCTCAGGAAAGGTCCATGCTGCTGTCTCTGGAATGAGCAGGCTGCCTTTTGCCACAGGTGAATTCCCAAGCACAGCAGCCACCTCCTTCCTCCAGGCAGCAGCTTCATCATCACTTTAAGCCAGCCTAAGCGTGACTGATACAGAAAGGCACCCTGCCCTCCTCAATGTCCCCCCTCTTGCAATCTCTTCTCCCTGTAATCAACAGTACTATTTTCTTGGCCAGTAAACCAGGTAAAACTCACCCAGCAATAACCAAAATCATAAGTAGGCCAGCTTTCTGGCTCACCATGCAGCTCCTCAAGCTGCAAGCTTGAGGAGAACTGCAGTGCCCCTTTGACAGGAGCCTGCATTTACACCAGTCTAAAGCAACCACATAACTTCAGAATGAATAACACACAGTGGGTGAAGTTTGCAAATGACAATCACAAAAAACCTTTCCAAAATACAAGTTTATAAGCACAGCAATGTGCGTTTTCTGTTCTAGGAGTTACGCAATGAGGCACAGAGCAGTAAATGAGTCACAGCACAGCAAATGAGTCAGTTATTTCATTTACCATATTCATGACTAGAGTATTTCACAATGGAAAACATTTATTTTGATAGGCCTGTTGCATAGTCTGTCCTTGGAGGAGTTCACTGAGTGACAAGAGGGAGCAAGTCTGCTGGAATCGGCTCTTGGAGGACTCCGGCATCCACAGCCACGCTGCCTTATCAGCAGCTTTCCCAAGGGCAGTGGGCTTGGTCAACCAGGAATGTGCCCACTCCCTAGAAAAAGGGAGGGGCAAGAGTGATAACGCCACTAAATTGTACTGGAAATATAGTTTTGACTTCTCTCAGAGTAAAGGTTTATGGTCTTTGTCATTTGTAATCTTTGTCAAGCAACCTAAGGTTGCCAGCCTTAGAAAGTAGACATCAGGCTTGTGTTTGAGCACTAAACCCAAAGACTGTAGACTACTGGCCTCAGCCTTGATCAGCACATCACCTTTATGACACAGCCCGGGTTCTGTCTGCAGGGACAAAAGTCTCTGAACAGCCGACATACATCGCTCAAGCTAATGGAGGCCCTCTATCACTGCACCAGCATGCCTGCATTAGGGCTCACAAGCCATAACCACCACTGGACACCGCTATTAGACACCTACAGCACATATTGCTAACAAACCTCACAACAGGCACATTAATTCCTGCGGGAAAGCAAACTGACCAAAGGCCCAGCAGCGCCTTTGCCTGTGGAGGAGGTGGTGCTCGGTGCTGGGAGCAGGGTGCAGGGGCACTGAGCTCTGCAGGTGATGAGCCCATCAAAGGTCCCTCCAGCCCATGCTGAATGTGCTGCTGGCGACGTGCGCTACTTGTACCCAGCTACTGACAGAAGATTAAATTGCAGGCTACCTCCACAGTATTCCCACCTCCAGCCCACCCTGCAAACATACCCACCCCACTACTTCTGGCACTTCACCCCAGCATCAGC
>VZSZ01005037.1:61476-75981 GCA_013398815.1 Ibidorhyncha struthersii | reverse complement strand
AAATTAAAAAATGGCAGTGCTGCTGCTCATGAGGTTTGCTGGTGGGGATTTCTTCTGGCTCCTGCCTTCCTTCGAACCGGGGAGATGCCCGGGGCCACTGCTGGCTTATCCGCTGCGGGTTTAGTCGGGGCTGAAGGGTGGATTGCAGGTTACAAATAAGAGGCATTGTTTGAAGAAGAGGGGAAGAAAATCCAATATGGTGGAGAGGTTTTCCTCGCCGTTAAATAGCCTTTCCTGCTTTTGTTTCCCCCCGTTAACGGGGAGAGGTGGCTAGACAAAGAGAGATCTTTGGGGTTGGCCATGAGGGATTTCCCCCACTTCCCCTAGTGATGGTAATTGTAAATAGAAATACATGCGCTTCCTACTGTGGCTTTGGGGCTGTGATTGACGGGGCTGCCACAGTGGTGAAGGCGTCGTGTCTGCTGACACAGGGCTGGAGACAGATCTGGTTTATCATCCCCCTGTTTTGAGTATGGGAATAATGGGAACAAAACCAGGATGTGGCACAAAGAAAATGTGCAGAGTGTGGGAGCGTCTTCCCAGCTGCTGCTGTAGGGTAAACCCAACTTTCCTGGTTGCTTTCATTCCTTTCTCTCGAGGCTCTTCCTTTGAGGTATCAGGAATGACTTAGGAGGCAAAAGCTTTTTCCCTTTGATAGGGAAAGCTGCAGTCTGTCCTGAAACCTGTCTCTGGCTCACCATACGAGGAAACGGACTTCTGGGGAGGTGAAATATAATGAGCTTCTAGTGAAGGGGCCTCCAATAGATCTGAGCTCCATTAAAATGTTAATTTATGCTTTAGAGTGAGCACTGGTATCAAGTTGGTAAGCACCGTGCTTAATCTCAGACTGACAAATACCAATGTAAATTTGACAAAAGGCCTCTTGTGAAATCACTTTTAGGACAAGCTAATGCTAATGATCAGCAGTTGAGTTAAAAGGAATAAATTATGGCCGTATTTTAAGGTGTGCTGACCAAACTCCAGAGCCTGAGAGCGTGCAGGAGCACTTATTTCGCTTCTGATGTGCAGGCTTTACCTCTGAAATACCAATTAGAGCAGGATGGACTTCATCTCGACTTGCTTTTCCGCACCAGCTGCTCAAGTGAATGGAAACCAAAGGTCCTGGTGCAGCCAGGATGTTCCCGATCCTAAAATGCACGGTGTTGGCTCAAGCATTGTGGCTGGCGAGTCGTGTCGGAGCAGAGCCTGGTTCAGGCTGGGCTACAGGACTCTCTCTGCTGTCAGATGAGGCATCAAACTGGAAGCTTGAAGGTTGCTTCTCCAACTTCGGTCTGGTACCAGTGCTGGCAAAGTCTGGCTTCCCGAGGAAAAGGAACTGGAAAACGCGCTGTGTAAACATGTTCAGTTGTTTCTTTCCTTTTCTAAAGAGCCTTGAACTGTCACGAAACTTCAGATGATGTTTTCAACCACCCTTTCCTTAAAGCTGGCCCTTGCAGAAATGGAGTGTGGGGAGTCCCACCAGGCAACTGTTGTAGCTGAGTGAGTTTGTTTCTCCTCTGCTGAAAAGCCTGACTTGTACCTCAGGTACCGATCTTGGTGCTGCCTGAACAAAACGAGATTAACTGAGGGTCCTGTTTGCTGGATACTGGAGCGCTGTGCCCCTCTGCCAGGCTACCTGTTGGGCTGTGCCCATCTTGTGTCTTGTCCCATGAGAGTTACTGGTTGGCTTGTCCGAGCATCCGTCACTAGGACTCGTACAAAGCCCATAAAATAGCTGTAATCCAGATCATCTGGGAGAGGCAGCGAGCGGCTGCTGATCTGGAGGGATTTTTCTTTCTCTTTCCAAAGTGAAAGTTCAGTTGCTGGTTTAAAGAGGAAAAAATAAATCATTGGAGCCTTCGTAAAAGAGCTGCAAACACATCCGTTGCAGCGGTCGTTCTGGTTGGATCTGCAGGGCCGCCACTACGTAAGAGCACATGTATAGATACCACTTTTAATTGAGCTGAAAGCGGAACATGAACATTTCAGGTGCTAATCTCTTCTTCAACCAGTAATGCAAAGCTAGGGCAGCTTTAGGACTGGGATTACTGGCACTCACAATATTTCAACTTTCCCCTTATGTATGCTCATTGGAGACCCCATTGCAGTGCCAAGCTTGTAAAGCTATGTCTTAGCAGTATGGGGAAAAATAATCCCAGTGCATTTTTAATCCTGAATTACTGCTGATACGACAGCCTCAAATTTACATGAGGTATAATTAACTTCATAGTGCTCATACGAGAGCGCTACGTTCCTCCCAATCCCTCCGTCCGTTGAGCGGTGGTGAAGTGTCAGGCCGTGTGTGCTAACTACAGGGCAGGTATTTGCAAAGTGCTGGTGGGTCTGGTTGCCCTAGCACGAGCGCTGGTAGGTCCTCCAGCTACCGCATCCTGGAGGTGCTGGTGGGAATGGCTTCTCCAAGTTGCTTAAGCCTTAATAGCTTTAAGATCCTTGGCTTAGGCTTGCGAGGTGCATCGTGCATTGCAGATTAGGCAGCATCTTTCTCCAGACCTACTGCACAAACTCGTTTTTAATCTGGTGTGGTAATCGGCAGGCTGCAGCACACCTAGTGTTTTTATTTTCAGACTCGTCTTTTCGGTTCACCTTAATTTACACCTCTCTGGTCTGGGAATGGCTCGGTACTCATTCACTGAGCCGTTCAGGAGTGGGGTGTTGTGCCCTCTGACAGGAGTTCGTTATCTGCTTTCTGTGCTCCAGGTGATGTGGGTTATTTGACATGAATGTTGGGCATAATTAAACTGTCTTGTTCAGCCCCAGTAGATGAACACCCTGTTCCTGGTTCACTCATTGCAGGCACTAGTGTGTTGAACTAAGCCTCTTACCTGCCAGCTGCCTCACCGTGTTAAAGCTATATAAATCCATCACAAAGATACACATTCACTTTCTGTAGGAGCAGAGTAGCCAAATTCTTTGGTTCAAGATACATTTAATCGTATAGGCACAGGCCTCGTTGCTTAAGGAGCCTTAAATAACATCAGAGTGACTGTGAGGACCGAGTGGAGTGTCGCTGTCCCTTGCATCATCCTCTGGTCGCTGCGGGGATTGCTCAAGTGCAGCGAGTAATTTCTTTTGCAGTTTGTACGACAGAGTAGAGCTTTGAGTCTTGCTTGCTGGAGTCTGGTGTGGTAGACACAGCCAGCGTTATGTTAGAGGTGGAATAGCCTGGGCGATGCTAACGAGCTGTGTGTAACTTCTTGCTCACCACGGCACAGGCCTGTCCTTCTAAGAGCAAGCTCTTGCTGTGCCAGAACCTGTCGTCGAAGATGAAGGGATTTTGCTAAATGTTTTGCGCAGAATCCTGCCCTCAGCGCTGTTAGATGGACCGACGCTGGCTCAAGTTTCCATCGGTCCGTCTGAGCCGTTCTGAACTGCCGCCCTACTTGGAGAAAATCCATGTAAACCGACTCGCGTCCCTTGATTCCTCAACTCTTCTGCATGCAGAAGGTCTATTCGTGAGCAGTCCGTGCAAGCAAGGGAGGAGCCGATGGTCTTAAAGCAAGCATGGAAAGACCAATACCTCCAAGTTACCCCTTATTCCTATTTTTTCGTGGATTTGTGTTGGATGTGCTGTCTTGAGGTTTCTGATGCGTGTTGCGCTCTGGTTCTGTGCTCTCCAGCCATTTGAAGAGGCCGAGCAGTGCTGCAGATGACATCGATCACTGTAAGATGCGCTCTGTCATTCATTCGACAACACAATGTGAGCTCTCGGGAGTCGGGAGCCCATCGTAACCTGAACTGGCTGAAGCGGTGGATTATAGTAGCACAGCATGACTGTAACTTGCGCGAAGATTGTGTTCGGCCCCGGCTGGATACCTGGAGCTTTCCCTGCTGTGTCTCGGTGCCCTTTTTGCTCTCAACAGCTGCTCAGTTTTATCCGTTTGCACAAGGTCGATGTTTTTAATATGGTCAGAAAGCCACAGATTTGAACTCTGACGCATCCCCTTTTTTTATTTGTAGTCTAAAGTGCCTCTAGCCCTTCCCTTATCGGTACAGGCTGTTTGTTTCCCTCGCTCCCTGACCCGAACGACAGAATGACATATCAAGCGGTTCCTAGACGCAGACTAGCGCACCCGTGGATGGCTATAGCCAGCGGTCAGCCAGCGCAGCCGTCGAAAGGAATTGCTGAGCTGGGAGGATAAATCTATTGTGCGTCTCGTGTGTTTTATGACCGTGCCGTTGCCTCATCGGCTGCAAAGGGAAGCGACAGTGGAAGGCCTGCGTGGGATTTCAATGCTTCGGGGCTCTGCAGGAGCCTGGGTAATATTACGAACCTGTTAAATGAGGCTTGGATAAAAATTTATCATAGTGCCTCCACCTTGATCCCCGTATCAGCGTTCAATGGGTATGAAATAAGATTGAAAAGGTACTTAAGACATCTTGTGTCTTCTGCTGGTACCCAAATTCGCTCTAGGGGGATGCTGGCAATTTGGACAGGCAACCTGTTGAAGGGATACACGCTCACTGGGAGGTGATGGGTGAGCTGTTCTGAGAAGATAGAGCAAGAAATGCTTTGAAGTTTCCCTAAATGGAGGCAGGAAATGAGCTGACATCTGGGCCCAGGAATGGAGCTTCTGCAGCTTTTACTGTAACTTCATCCCTCCAATTGATACTTATTTTATTTTGAAATCCTGGTTGGCTTCCTCGTGGCTCAGCTCCAGCATGGACGCTGGCAGTCCTGTACCACCATCTGGCAGAGCTGGTGAGCCAGGGTTTTGCAAGACGTTCCAGGGGGGATAAAACCACAGGGTAGAGCAAAGAATCGAACCAGAGCCCTCGCGTAGAGCTCTGTGAATTCAGCTTAACTGAGGAGTTCACACTGGCTAGCGGTGATGCACTTGGTGTGATAGTCCCACATTGCATGTGGTAAATCATTAACATTTTAACTGACACCATAAAAGCCACCTGTACTTTCACTTGTGCAGTTCTTTGGCCTTGTAGGACTCAGGGCGCTCTTGAGTAGTGTCATAACACAGGGTTTGGTGCAGCCGTGTCTGCTGTAAGGGTCTCTGCTTGCTTCATCCTAGCTGGGAAAAGTGGAGGGGTCTTGTGAGGGATCTGGAGTCTGTGGAGGACGGTATGGTGCTGGCAAGAGCAGCTGATGGATCATAGAGAGGTTTTGTGGGAAGTACTGCGGCTAATTCTGTTCACGATCCGCGTGATGACCGTGAAGCCTTGAAATCACCCGCAACTTCAGGGATCAAACACGGAGCAGGCCCATTCTTGCCGTTCACCAGGCAGGCAGCTCTAGCTTTGCTCTCCGGGGCCTTGGCTGAATTACCGTGGCATCCTGGTGGGTAACAGCCTGGCTAGCAGTGCCTTGCTCTCCCAACAGAAAAGATTTGCCCGTTGCCACCTGGAAGCGCAAGAACAGCAAGTCCCAACACCAGCAATCCCTGCCAACCATCCGCACACCTACAGATGTTGAGACACTTCAGAACAAAGTAACCCCTTCTGCAAGCTGCCTTTACCGTGGGTTGGTTTTTGGCTGGTGAAGTTGAAGATGGTTTTAAAAGCTTCCTTTACACCGAGGATTGACCAGAATTAAGATTTGCAAGTCACGTAAACAATATACAGTGGAAGACTTTTGTGTTACAACTGTGGTTTGGCTGAGTTAACCGATACCCGTACTGGCCAGTGTTGCCATAACATAGTTTGAAATAAGCCTCCTACACGCTGCAGCAGGGGGGAAGTGACACACGAGGAGAGTTCTGAGTGTTCAGCGGGGTGAGATGCGTGTGGAGTAAACACGAAGGGTCTCATGGAGATGTGGGTCTCTGCCGGGAGGGCCAACCTGCTGGTTGTCTTGAATGAATGGCTCCTCCGCTCCTGGGCGTGCAGGTGTGTGATGGTGGCATCTCTCTTCAGCTGGATGTGAGGTTTTACAGGCTGAATGAAAGATAATGTGAGATGTGGCCAAGACCTACGAATTAGATGATGGTGAATGAGAGCTCAATTGCAGATGTAATTCTGCCTTCGGAGAGAGTTGAGGCAGAGCAGGGAAGATCAGGGCAACCTCCACGATAAGCTGTCCTAAGCATGCAAGTATTCAAGTTTTTGTTAAGCTCTTTGGCTTGTGAATGCCAGAGCTAGTGACCGGGTTAGCTGCAAAGTTGTGTTTTAATGGGGATTTAGCTGTGCAAGTCCTTGGCTGGCTCTGCAAGCTACAACTTGTTGTCCCTCTGCAATTAGTCTCAGCCTCTTGGTGTTGCGTTCAAACATAGCAGCTGATCGGCTGCTCAAAGTAATCTCGGTGTTTTTAATCTCAGTGAGCACACAGCAAGGATAGCAAAGTGTCTACTGAGATGATAAAACTCCCAAATGGCTTAATTTATTCTTTATGCTACCTCTTAAGAGTAGCTGTTGACTCTCTTACGTGTCCCAGCGTGGCAAATACCAGTGACTGAGGTTTTGAGGAGACTAACTGAAGTCCAGGTAAGACTTCACGCTCCTACTGTCACCTGTAAATGATGGTGCTGCCTCTCTATGGATGTTCTGAAATTGATAGCTGGTGTTTTAGGAGTACAGATTTTCCTCATCTAGCCCAAATGCATGAACTTCCCAGAAACTTCCTCAGAGGAGCCCTGGTAGGTGGGGGTTGTGTAGTTAAAAACATCTTGGTTGGCTTGCCCAGAGCAGACAGCAAACCTAGTAAGGGGTTAATCTGTCTCAGATAGAAGTCTTTCAGCGTGCCTGTCTTAATTCTGGAGTGAGGCAACTGGTGTGTTTGTTTTCAAAGGACTGCGCTGGTACCTTCAGATCTAGGCATGCAGCAGGCTGTCTGAACGTGCTCTTTGAGAGAGCATCAGGAGGAAAAATAGAAGGAGGTTCAAATGCAGCTAAACATGTCGCTTGCATCCTTTTGCTTCCTCTCTCTGTAGGAATGCATTCTCTCCGGGATCATGTCAGTGAATGGAAAGAAAGTCCTTCACATGGATCGTAACTCTTACTATGGAGGGGAAAGCGCATCCATTACACCCCTGGAGGATGTAAGTACGGAGGCTGACACCCACCCATTGTGTCCTCCCCAGGCACATAAAGGGGGCTTTATTTCGAGCAATCCTAGGGGTGGATTCAAAGTAATTACTCTTAAGGGTTTCCTTTGAGTAAGAATGTTTTATGGTACTTCCACAGCAGATAATAGTGGGGGAGAAACCAGCATGTATGTTTGTACTTGGTAGATAGCACTTGTTTTCTGTAGTTCCCAGCCGAGATTGGAGCACGCAGCATTTGAGCAATAGTTTGGAGGTATAATGCCCACCAGCTAGGTGTTAAAACTCTTCGGCTAAATTGTTACTGCTGCAATTGCCGGCAAATGTTGGCGTAAGAAATGCTGTGTGCTCGTTGTGCCCTGAGGTTACGCTTGGTCCTTGGTCTGTGAGCACTTCCAGCTAGATAGGCACCATCTCATTTGGTTACTGCTTGTGCCCTGCGATTGTGGAGCCCCTGAAGTTGTTAGTGTGGCTGATCAGTTTGATGTCAGGAGATCACTGCTCTCTTTGGTGCTTAACTGGGTTAAATATAAATAGTGGGGAATCTGATTTAAGTATACGGAGGAGCCTGCCCTCCGTATACTTAAATCAAAAGTATAAATCCGTATCAAAACAAGGCATTTTGATCAGATTACCTTTAGCTATGTTAAACGGTATTTCGGTTCAGCAGGTCATAAATTCCCAAGCTTTAAGCCGTGGAGAAAGAAAGACTGGATGAGTAGAATAATGCTGCCTGATTCTTACTGTAAGAATTTACTGGATGTGCATTGTGTGCTGCATCAAAAGTCAAATTCGAGCTAAAACGCTGGCCAAAAGCTTGATGTGAAGAGCTTATGTTCAGCTGGGGAGATATGGGGGTGGAAAGTGTATACATGTGTGGGAGAAATTATACCCATAGATATTTCCTCTGCTGTAATAAGTTTCGTATTCTCTCCGAAGCTGTACAAAAGGTTTAATCTACCAGGAACTCCACCAGAATCTATGGGGCGAGGAAGAGACTGGAACGTGGACCTAATTCCAAAATTCCTTATGGCTAACGGTAAGCGATACTGAGCTCCCAAATCTGCCTCGTAAGCTGGGTTAGTGTTCAGTGCTGGAATCGAATAAACAGCCCTTCAGCCATCTCTTCATGAACTTGTGGAAGCATTAATTAAAGAGTTGCAGAAAGCTCGCTCGAGCTGATCTGCCTGCGTTTATGCCAGAAGCACCACAGCTTCCGCTCTGACTCGTTCTGGCTGTGGACCTTTCAGACTCAGAAGATGGCTCCAGCTTGGAACGTGCAGCAGTGGCACATCTGGAAGGTTTGAACGGCTGTTTTCCAACATCATCTCTTAAAGCATTTGCATTTCCAGCCAGAGTTAATGCCACGAACTTGTGGGTTGTTACTCTT
The DNA here is from genome assembly GCA_013398815.1 of Ibidorhyncha struthersii. Lineage (NCBI taxonomy): Eukaryota > Metazoa > Chordata > Aves > Charadriiformes > Charadriidae > Ibidorhyncha > Ibidorhyncha struthersii. The sequence goes on along the minus strand of VZSZ01005037.1, from coordinate 67,581 downwards.
CCATGCCTTAGGAAGAAACTGTTGATTCCATGGCGACTGTTAATTCCCTTTGTTCCTGTTTTTATGGCTTGCAGACTCTCATTCCTTGTTGATGCTACAAATCCTCATTCATTAACCTACCCGTTCCAGTACTGGGACAGGTCTTCTGCACCAAATCCACTGCTGGTGAAGTGATTATCAATGCAGAAAGTTCAGGGGCAACTCATTCCGCCAAATTCCAACCACTTGCTCCTGGAGTATCTTGTCCCTGAAGCACAAGGGGACAGATGTGTAGTGCCAGTCTTGCTCAAGGTTAGCGCAGTGGAAGGACTTGATTCCAGTCAAGGTTTGGTTACTCGAGTCTCAGCTTACTCTCGGCTTGCACAGGAATCCCATTGTGGTGCCTTTCTAAGGGACAGCATCCCAGTGGGGGTGTGACAGTGGGTGGGGACAGGTAAGTGGGCATATGTTGACATTAGCTCCTTGCGATTCAGGGGCTAGTTTGTGATAAGTTGTCTGGACAACTAATACGCCGGCTGTGCTAGATCTGAATAGTGAGGATGAGGAGCTGCTGTCACCCAAAGACGTGAGACGTGACCTTGTTTGTCATGTTGAGTGTGAGTGAACCACAAGGAGCAAAGAGCAGCAGTGTTCTGCAGCGGATGAACGTGCCGCAGGATGGCTTTTACTCAGAGGACTGATGGAATCTGGAGTAACGACATGGAAGCTGTTAATTGCCTGTAAGAAAGCCTTAAAACCGCCTGATAATTGCACTAGGGAGTATCTGCCACACCCCGTCTGTGAGACAAAGGTGTAGAGCTGTGTGGGTTGAACGTGGTGCTGCCGTTGAAGGGTTTGCTGTGTTGGAAGAACTGTCTGCCTTGTGAGAAGCACTGTCCTCTTGGCTTCTGGCTACAGACCAGCCGGTTGACTTGTGCCAAACCTCCTTTCCAGGTCAGTTGGTAAAGATGCTGCTCTACACAGAAGTCACTCGCTACTTAGACTTCAAGGTGATCGAGGGGAGCTTCGTCTACAAGGGAGGAAAGATCTACAAAGTTCCTTCCACCGAGGCAGAAGCCTTGGCATCCAGTGAGTAGTTGCACCTTGCTTTGTTTCCTCCTGAGGCTACTGTCTCTAAACAAAGGTAGGACAGGTCTCTGCCACCCACATCTCGGGATATTTGTGCTTGTGTAGAAAAGAAATCTTCATGCTCCTCACGTGGTGCTGTGTGTAGACTCCATCTCAGTAACAAGCTGTGCTTAGCATAGGATTCTTCTGCATCTCATTTGACTTCAAACACCACTTGTAGTGTGACTCTTGGGCTTCCTGAGCCTTGAGTTACTGTTTTTCAGATGGAGCCGGTCAAGCTGCCTGTTCTGTGGCTCATCTGGTGAGAATCTGGCAGTGTTTTACCTCCTCCAGAGGTTACATTTGGGGCTTATGCTCCCAACTCTGCCGTAAATATTTAATGTTAGGTCCTTGTTGGATGGAATTGTGTGTGTGAAAAATGTTGCATTTGTCAGCATGCAAATTGGAGTCACTAATTCCATGTGGCACCTGCCTCAATCTTAATTGTTGTCTACTTAAATTTCGCTCCTCAGATAAAACAACTGATCATTCATAATAGCGAAGTGAAATACATTAGGAGCTGGCAGAGGGCAGCCCATTAACTTCAGATTCAGGGTGTGTAAGTAGCATCTGTGAAAGTCTTGTGATAAAGCGACTCCTGCAAATGAGGGTCCCGATATGTATCTCATCTGTACGTTGGAGCCGGATATTCCTGGTTGCTGCGAAGTAAATGGTCGTTCCTTCAATTTTGGCCACATTGCTGACTCTTAAGTAGTCTCCTAAGGGATTCATGCTGGCAGAAGTAGGAGGTGCCTTCGGTGCTTTCTGTCTTCGCGTTTCAGCAAGTGCAGTCTTGTTTCTCCAACTTGTAGAAAATTAAAACACACAAATGGTGCCTTGTCCAATCCTGTGTTTGAAATGTTGACCCTCGCAGCACTTGCTGATTCCTCGGCAAGGCTGCAGCACTGCTTGCTTTGATGGAGCTTTGATCGCCATGCTTTGATGATGCCAGGTCTGGTAGATACCAAACGCAGGTCTCTGCTTATGCAAGCTCAGGGTAGGCTTTACACCGGGCCAAGTGGAGACTGCTTTCCCCCAGCTGGAAGTAGTGTAGAAGCTCGGCCTCCAGCCATGCCTTGCGAAAAGCTGGCTGTACCACCTCTTGAGGTCCGGTACACCAGGACAGCTGCAGTGAGGACTGGCATGGCAGATGTTGGCATCTCCTGCTTGAACAGAGAGCCTTGGTTAGCCCTCAAGGCCAAACTCCACGTTATGGAGTGATGTTTGAAACACTTAGCGGTTCTTACCTGCTTCTGATACTCTAGCAATGGAAAAGCCATTTAGTAGCCATGCGAGTTCTGACAAAATACCTTGGTTTTAGGCTTAATGGGCTTGTTTGAGAAACGCCGGTTCAGGAAATTCCTAGTGTACGTTGCCAACTTTGATGAGAACGACCCCCGAACTTTCGAAGGCGTTGATCCCAAGAAGACCACCATGCGTGATGTGTATAAGAAGTTTGACCTGGGGCAAGATGTTATAGACTTCACGGGCCATGCCCTCGCGCTCTACAGGACTGACGAGTAAGTCTGGGTTCAGTTGCTCCCCCAAATCAGCTGGGGCGCTGGGCGCGTACAGCACGGGCCTTGCAGATTGAGGGTAGGATCTCTCGCAAAGTGTCTGTCCCTGAGTGCTGCATGAATCTTAAAATACCGTGTCCTCTGCTGATGGGGTATTTAAACTTTGTGGGTTCCTGGGGTTAATGAAGCATCTCTTTCTTGACTAAAACCCCTCGTGACACTAAATGCTTCCAGAAGGGAACTTCCAGGGAAATACTTGCCTGGAGCAGCCGGAGGGTGGGGAAGGAAACTTCACGGGAAGTAAATGTTTTGCTCTCTGAGTGTATTCTGCTGTACGTCTTGGTTTGTGAAACATTGCAAATCGTGTAACTGCCCTCTCCAGCTATCTAGATCAACCATGCCAAGAAACAATCAACAGGATTAAGCTCTACAGCGAGTCGCTGGCTAGATATGGCAAAAGCCCGTACCTTTATCCCCTCTATGGCCTTGGAGAGCTGCCCCAGGGATTTGCAAGGTGAGAACTTGGTGTTGGACTCCAGTGTTTTCTCAGCCTTGCTCTGGTACCTCATGGGGGGGGGATCAGATGTGTGGAGTCAGTCGTCAGGCTTCCAGAACGCGATGCCGCATAAAAATATCGCGGCCGTTAATGGTTCTCTCGCTGTCTTAATCAAGAAGCGATTCCTCCATGTGAGACTGCTTCTTTCTGGGCTTGTTTATTGTGATTTCCTGTTAGCAGCGGTAGTTCTGGGTTTGCTCAGAGATACTGTTTGCAGCATGTTGTCTATCCAAGAGGTCGGATTTGCCGACGTGGTGCAGCCTGCAGCACACTGTAGGACTGTCTGGGTTGCACCGAGCAGATTCTTCCTAGCTGGATGTAATCGCACCTATAATTTGCTCCAAATACCAGCTGATGCCTTGCAGAAAGAACAGCAGACAGCATCTGCTGTGTAGATGTTAAAGCAGCGTATTCTGAAGAGGTTTAAGTCTAATGTGGGGTTTGTCCAAGTGGAACAGAAACAAGGGGCTGAAAGGGCTGTTAAAAACCAAATGCGCACCTGTGGAACATGCTGAAGTGGCTTTACTCTTGCAGGCTAAGTGCTATATACGGAGGCACCTACATGCTGAACAAGCCCATTGAAGAGATTGTGATAGAAAATGGCAAAGTGGTTGGTGTGAAGTCTGAAGGGGAGGTACGGTACCTTCTGATTCTTTCCTTACTCCCCACTCCACATCTTGCCTCTCAAAATTGCGGCCGTCGGTCATCGATCTCAACAAATGCAGTAGAAAAACCCTCATCAGAGCCCTTAGGACCAAAACTCCTTGGCTGGTGCTGTTTTTCCCTGTGCCAACTCTTTGAAGACATGTTGATGTTTTCATGGCGAGGAGTACAGTAGAGTAGTCCTACTCCAGGAGCTGGAATGAAGTCTCCGCGGGCTGGCAAGGTTGTCTTCTGAATAAATCGGGCTGGCTGAGCTGGCAAGGAGCTGTTGCTTGTGTCTAACCTGGGTATGGCACCAGCTCTGCCCTTGACATGAAGTCTTAGCTGCTCGGACAGCTGGCACGCAGCCTTTCTGCAGCTTCTTCTCTACCTGGCAGTATAAAGCTAGCGAGAGTGCTGCGAGCTGCTTGGGAGCTATAAATGCGCTCCCAACTGAAGCGGGACTTTTCGCAGGACAGTTTAGCACTTGCTGGTAGGATAACGTGTCCCTCCTGGGTAGGGGATGACGTGTTCTGGCGAGCAGCGGAGGTGATAATCCATGCTATAGACTGATGTGCCCAAGTGCAGGCGGCCTGGAGGCTTCATATTGGTCAAACAGTAAACTATTACTGTAAAAATGAGTTCGAATGCAAAGTGGTCAGTTCTTACCTGTTTGGTTCAGCCTTGACCGCAGCAAGTTGTGGTCCTAGACTGGAAGGACTGGACTCTGTACTGGTTAGAGCTGAACTGTGTAGTCAAGGACGAGGGGAAGATGTGATTGATCATGCAGCTATATGTAGTCTTGTAAGGGTAGTGCACTGAGATTTGGATTGCCTGAGCTGAAGCGTGCTGCTGGCAGCGAAATAAGAACCTGACGCAGGAACAGCCACCTCAAATTGCTCTTTTTTTTTCCCCAAATTGGCTGGTTCCTCACCTCTGGCTGTGTACACACCTCCGCGCAGTGGTCACCCGAGGTCTCTCTGTCTCGGCAGGTTGCTCGCTGCAAACAGCTCATCTGTGACCCCAGCTACGTCTCGGACCGCGTAACGAAGGTCGGCCAAGTGATTCGGGTAATCTGCATCTTGAGCCACCCGATCAAGAATACAAACGATGCCAACTCATGCCAGATCATCATTCCACAGAATCAGGTCAACCGAAAATCAGGTGGGTGGAGAGCGGGGACTGCTGGGGTGTGCGCAGGTCTCTTCACATTTGGGTTGAGGCAGGGTGGTTGTTGAATAGCCTCGCACCAAACACGTGCTCCGATGGTCTGAGATGTGAATCAAACAGGAAAACGCGTTTACTGCCGTGCCTGTGGCAGACTTCACGTCCTTGTCCAGAAATCCTTTCGGCCCCAGCGAGGTTTTGCTTTAGTTTGGAGCAGTGGTGGGGGAAGCTGGGGTGCCTGTGGTCGGAAAGCCGTGTGAGGAACCCGCCAAAGGAAGTGCCCCAACCTGGGAGAAGTGCATGAGGAGCAGGGGGGGGCTCTGGGAGGGGGGTGACAGCTGTGCAGGAGGGGAAATGCTTCTTTGCCCTTGGACAGAGGGGTGGGCTGGCTGCTGGGGACCCCACTGGCTTTTGGGAGCCATCATAGCCGCAGGAAACTGAATTTTGGAGATCTTGCTGAGCTGCTTGTGTCCAGGCCCATCAGCCAAGAGACTGAGAGCACGTAGGACTGCAGGGCGAGGACAGAACTCATTCAAGCGTGGTCTTAAAACAAGACAAGGAGGTATGAAGTGTCAGGGGAGCAGGAGGAGGTGCATGAGTGTGCACGCTAGAGGAGGCTTTTGGGACGAGGCAGGCCTGACCTGGGCTGTTAGCTTCCCTGGCGCGTACTGACCTGCCGCTGTGATGTGCTTCTCCAGATATCTACGTCTGCATGATCTCCTCTGCACACAACGTGGCAGCGCAGGGGAAGTACATCGCCATTGCCAGCACTACTGTGGAAACCGCGGACCCAGAGAAGGAAATCAAGCCGGCCTTGGACCTCTTGGAGCCCATTGAGCAGAAGTAAGGCCTTAAAAAGCCCCCTCTCCCCCTTCTCACCTCTGTTGTGAGCGCTTGGGCCTGAGGCATGAAAGCAGAGGGGATCTGAAGGTCATTTGGCTGCACAGAGGTGTTAAAACTCCGAGTTTCCTCGGCACTTTGACTCCTTAGGCGCTGGGCAGAGCAATTCCCTTTCATTCAGCTGTTCTTGCACCCGTACTGGTGCTCAGCGGTGCTCTGGAACCACTCTGAAGCTCTTTCCCCCCCCCCCCCCCCTCCCCCCACTGTTCTGTTTCT
>VZSZ01005037.1:10997-61421 GCA_013398815.1 Ibidorhyncha struthersii | reverse complement strand
AGCCAGGTTAGTTAAGTGCCGCGCTGGTGTTTGAGGGGGTGAGGAGAGATGCTGGATGCTAAATGGCTGCTTCTCTTTCCAGATCTTCATTTCTCGCACCTATGACGCCACTACTCACTTCGAGACGACGTGCGATGACATCAAAGATATTTATAAGAGGATGATGGGATCAGAGTTCGACTTCGAAGAGATGAAACGCAAGAAAAATGATATCTATGGGGAGGAGGAGCTGCAGTAATGAGAATCTCTAATTAGGAGAAATTTAAATCGGCTAATATGAATATATAAGGAACTTAATGAACACTGTATGAAATTCAATATTGTAAGGCCTGCTTTTGTAATCCCATCTCTGAGAGATTGAAGAGTACTGCACTGGTAATGTTCCCCTTTTGGATATCATGTGTTAATTATTTCATTCTAGTAGGGCTGCTGTCCAGAATCTGGCAAATTACTGACTGATTTAATGACTAACCTCGTAAGCGAAAGGCAGACTGAACCTTTTCTTGGTTTTTTGTTTTTTGGTTTTGTTTTTTTTTTTTTTTGCAGACGTAGACATTGGTGCAGATTTGAAATAACTCATTGACAGCTGTGTCTTACCTTGTATTTTTAATCATTTGTAAACATCCTTCACAATTATGTGCTTCTGGTGAGCTAGTAGACGTGACAGTTGTCACTCAAACCTGATATCAAGGAAAATAGAAACCGAGCACTCCATTATTGTGGACAGCATCCCTAAAGTCTCTTCCCATCAATCTAACTCTGTGGCAAGTTGTATTATGGACAAAGCCCACATCTATTGTAGCAGCAAATGTTGGCTTAGTTCTGGGCACAGAACTTAACCTCCACTTAAGCTTCTAAAACTGTTTACATCGGTTGGGACACAGCTGTGCCTAAGGCTCCTTTGTGTTTTAATCTTAATAAAATTGAGAGAACAAATTACAGAGCAGGCAAGATGTGGAAGTATTTTCTGTACCCTGGTGGCTTCTTGGATGGACCAAACGGCACTGCGGTATCGGTATGACAGAGCCTGTGCTTCTTGTGTCTCCTGAAGGCTCCAAATGATTTCTGTACTGCGAAGTAAAGCCAAATTCTGGAAACCAGTCCTGTGCTCTGGTCTGATTCACTTCAGTTGTACGAGCAGTATCTCCTTTCTGAGATCCTTTGGATCTCTGTCCGCCAGGGTTGAAACGTGAGCGGTGGCAGAACACTTCCTACAAGAAAACAGGCTCAGGCTTCCTTGGTTGGGCTTCTCGGCCCCGGCTGCTTTCTCGGGGCTGCTTTTGGCAGGGAGGATGCTGCAGCACAAGGCCTCTCACCATGTCTGGGGCTGTGGGGAAGCGCAAGCCTGCTCGCTCCCTGCAGCCACCCCCTAGTGCCGGCATCCAGAAATAGCACTTGCTTGAAGCAGTATTGAATAATTCTTGCTCTTACGGCTCCTCCGCAGGGCATCGATCTCTCTGAAGAAGAGATGCTCCTCTTCAGAGCGAGCCTGATTGATTGATTCCCCTGCCTTGGATTTTGCAGCCTGAAGCGATCCTGCTCTTGGGGCAGCATGTGTATGGTGAGGAGCAGGGCCAGGAAGAATGAGAAGATGCTTTGGAACGGCTTTCTCGGCTGCAGTGCTCGGTCAGGTAGGGATTACTGGTACAGGGTTCAGCCTTTCCTTCAGCCACAGCTGTGCCGCTCTCGTGCTGCTGCTGAAGCGGAACTGGGTCTTTGACCACATCTCATTCACCAACCGGTGCTGCACTAAGCCTGGCTGCAGCTGCCCCTTTCCTTCCTCCCTCCCTGGGCTTCGGGGCTTTTGGCACTTCCTCTCCTGGGCGCTGGTTCCAGGAATCACCCTTCCATTTTAACCCGCTGGGAGCCCGGTGCCTGCGCTGCTGGAGCGACGCGCGTAGCTGGGGAGGTTCTCCCTTGCCTTGTGCTTCCTCTCTTGAGCTGCTTCAGTGCTCGGTGGCAACAAGATGAGCCTTTTCAAAGGCAAGACAGACCTAATGCACGTGGAAAATGGGCTCCTTCCCCCAAATCCTTCTGTTAGCCCTCTCTGCTGTAACCTGGTTATTCCTTCCTCTGGCTCTCGGTACACCGCCGCTGCTGGGAAGGAGAAGGGTGTTGATCCTGCAGCCCTGAGTCTCTGTGAGCCCACCACTGTTAGGGCTATGCAGTTTTTCTTGCCCTTCCATCGTGGGCTTCAAAGTTGGGGCATAATGCAGAACAAAGCTGATTTCTGATCTACGTGTGAGCTGGGAAAGCTGCTGTCCTCCTCTCCTGCTGACGGGAGAGGCTGGGGGCTGAGTGGGAACCCCTCTCCAGAGAGCAGCAGTGTGTGAAATTTAGTTTTTATTAATCAAACTCTATACAAGGTCATCCTGTACATAATGTTGTTGCATTCTTTTATTAAAAAAAAAAAAAGAGGACAACCCTGTCCTCTACATCCATAGGTAAGATATCTTACAAAGGTCTTAATTGTGGCATTTGCTTCCCGGCGCGTATTTGTCCGAGCCACCATAAATAAGAGCTTTTTGTTCCTGCATCCTGTTGTCTGGCTATTTACAAGAGTTCCACGTGCTGGAACGCGCTCGAGTCCCAGCAGTGAAATGGTACCAAGAGGCAACAGGGGCGACTTGAAAGGTAGTGTAGAGCGGAGTGCCGCAGGTTCGCCCGCACTGGGGCGATGGTCGTTAACATCCATTTACAATGTACACCCACCCCAGCGGCTAACGCATGCGTCTTGTGTCCAGTATGTACAGCAACAGCCACGTGGACAATGCATTTATTACTGTGGATTTGTATCCCTCCTAACCTTCAAGTAAACGTTTTTGTGGTTNTTTTTTAATCTATTTTCCTATTTCTTCCAATGTCAGCTGCACTAATCACCTGAAAACACTCCAATAATTTAAAACTGTGTAATGTTAAAATAACCTCTGTCCTATATGCAACTCGATGGCAGGGAGTAAATCCCTGGGAGGATTTGCATTAGCCATCTTTAAATAATTTCTATATACAGAACTAGAGCCAACCTTCCCCCGCCACCTCTCCTGTGCACAGCACCTGAAACCCACCGAGATGTCGGGGCTGTCCCACAGAGGACTGGGATGCCCAAACCAGCGCTGCAGGGCCCAGGGAGGGGCCGTGCCGCGGTTTTGCTTCATCACCTGCAACACAGAGATGTGGCACAGGTTATTGCTCTGCTCCCCTCAGCATCGATGTCTCACAGAGGCTCTCCAGGGCCAGCACGGGCATGTTTCCCGCTGCCGGTGGTGCCGAGCATGGCTCTGCCGAGCACAGACCATCCCAGTTACGGCTTCAGGAGTCAGCCCTAAGTGTCACCAGAGCCAGTGCAGATCCTTCAGCTAGTCCCTGGGGAAAGTCCCTGCTCTGCTGTGGGAGCAGCTGGACCCCAGCTCCAGGAGCTGCTCACGGACTTTTTGGGGGAAGAAGGGGCTGATCCCGAGCTTCCCCCCTTACCAGTAGCTTCTTCTAAACGGGGCAGCGGCTTTCTGCACCGTCCCAAGGAAGGTGTTGACATCGGCCACGAGGATTCCTTTGCTTTCAAGGACCTCCCTGCTGACGCTGGGCTTTTCTGCAACGGAAGGAGCAGCACCATAATTCAAACAAGCAAACGAGGTTGTTCTGAAACCTACAGAAAATATCCCCAAGTCCCACTGCAGTTATTCTGCTTTGCAAATGTGAGCAGATTAATGGCACTGCTTTGCAAACAGCCTCAGCCCAGCAAGGCCGGAATCAGAGCGTGACGTAAAGCCATCCACAGGCTCGAAAAATTGCCAGAATTTAGCAGCACTCCAAAAAATCTGTTCATTTTGTATTTTACTGTACTGGTTTGCAATGAATCGGCTCGCACTTTACCCACACCTCAGTGATTCTAACAGACACGTGAGCAAAACGGTGAGTTTTTTGGCCCTCCTCCACCACCTCCCATGCCAATTTAAGACGGTGCTCATGGAGGTTGAGGGCACCAGCACAGGGCAGTGCCTGGAGCCCGTCCTCACCTGTGAGATACACAGCAAACCTGGCGCTGACGTGCTGAACCTGCAGGTTCAACAAGCAGTTGATGTACTCAGATTTGGGGGACGACCCAGAGTCACAGGCGTGGTAGTGCAGCACCTCGATGAGATCAGCTCCTTGGCACGACTTGAGGATCAAGTGCTTCTTGCGGGTGTTGGCATCCACCCTGCCGGGAGAGGGACAAGGTGAAGTGGTGAGGGGCTTCACCCCTCTCTCTCTCTCTCCTCCCAGGGAATGAGTAGGTATGATGGGACCCGCCTTCCCTCACGTGTGTTTCTTCCAGCCTCGTGGGTGCTTTTACGCTTGTTACCCTGCACTAAATGGAGACGGCAGGAGCAAGCGTCACCGTACGGATCACGCGTGCAGCAGGAAAACAAAATGACCCCTTGCTCCAGGCAGCTCCGACAGACCACGGCTCGTGATCCCACCACAGTGGAGTCAAGAGCTGCTACATGAGTGCCACTGATGGAGCACAAGGAAAACGCTCCACAGCGGCATCCGCTGATGCGGCCGAGTCCTCATCTCACAGACTACCATGAAATACCCGACCCCGAGGTTCTGGGGCACCTCGCTGCTCGAGGACTGAAAACCAGGTGTTCAAACCAATTACTTTGTGCTATCACCGTAAAGGCTGAGTGTGGAGAGGATCTGAGACTTCTCCCCATTTGTAGCATTTTCTGCTCAGACGGAACAGACCAGTTTCCTCTTTGTTTGCAGGTCGTTACTAGAAGGTCGTCCTTTCTGGCCCGTGGTCTGGCACTAACAAAGGCCGCCCGCCCGACAAAAACATCCCTCTCTGAGTTCAAATGTGATAAAAGCAGGACATTTCAATGGATAGCATTCACCGTCTTACCTCTTTTTTTTTCAAATTGCATCATTTAAATACATGTTGTTGCAAATAACCTAAAATAAATAGCACACAGCAACAGGAGAAGTTCTGCTTTTCCCAGCAGGGTTTGACTTTACGCATGTCCCACGACACCCTAGTTCCTCTCCACGTTACAAACTCAAGAGCTCCTTATAGCACACCCAAATCCCACACGTGATGGGACAGAAAGAGAAACAGCAAAGAGATGGTGGGGTAGAGAGAGCCCCAGGAAGGTCCCCCACGCTGCCGGGGTGTGTGTGTGCGCAGGCGCTGGGGTGAGCTGGTGGGAAGGGAGCTCAGTCTGCAGCGGCAGCTTTCAGAGCGTGCAGATCCTCAAACAAAATTTGTGCTTTTCCTCAAGCCCCTTGCAGGCTGTAACGCTCACAGAGGGCATCTCTGCCAAAGAGAGGGGAAAACTGCCTTATGGAGATACAGCAGGGTGCACGAAGCAGCTGCCAGAGCTCTGCCTCATCCAGGATCATGTGCAAGACACATTTCAGGCCATCTGATCCTCTCCAGGTCCCGTGTCCTGCTGCTCCATCTCACAGAGGTATAAAAAAAATCTACTGCGCTTGCTATCAAGCAAATGGCCAACCTCTGGCAATTCCAGACTTGAGGCACGTGTTCTTTCACTGATAAGAAAAGTTCTTATTTAAACAAAAATCTTCAAATTCATCTTGTAAGAGGCCACAACCCAACCAGAGGCACCTAAGTCACCCTGTGTCCCTGCACTGAGTTTAAAAAGGGACACCACACTCCACCACAGCGGGTACAACCTCGCTGCAGTGAGGAGGACAGCAGGGATGAGGGAACTGCCACCGCAGAGCCGTTACCTGACGTCTCCTCTGAGCTTCTTGCTCTCCTTGTAGTGCAGGAGCCACTTCCACCTCCCGCTTCTGTTCAGCTTCTCCAGCACCTTCACCACCTCTTTTAGTTGGTCTGGGGAGACAGCAAGAGCCAGAGGGTAGCCAAGGGTGGAAGGGGTGCCTGGGGGTCTCTGGCCCAACCCCTGCTCAGTTGGGCCACCTGAGGTTGCTCAGGGCTTTGTCGAGGTGAGGTCTGAATATCTCCAAGGATGGAGACTCACAACCTGGGCTGTGAAACTGGGCTCCCATCCTGGTGTTTGAACACGCTGTGAATTTTTCCACCTAATATCTAAAAAGGATAAGGGTAACTTGCCCCTGTCACCTCTTGCCCCGTCACTGTGCATCATCTCCAGGAGCTGTGTGGCTCTGTTTTCTCTGTCCCTTCCCATTAGTAACCCAAAGAGAGCAACAAGGTCTTCCCTTTGCCCCCCCTTCTCCAGGCTGAATGTCCCTGTACAACCCCTGTTCCAGTCCCTAATCATCTTGGTGGCCCCTGCTGTACTTAGATGTTTTGGGGAGCCCTGACCTGGACCCACTATCCAGATGTGGTCTCAAATGTCAAACAGAGGGAAAGAATCGCCCCCACTAAAGCAGGAGCAGAGGACGCCAATGGCAAGTTTTTGGAAGGTGTCAGCAAACCAGCGGACAAGGCTGGGAGCCGACACTGCACGTCTGCATCCAAGTGAGAGGCTGCAGTGAGACTCACCCAGCGTTACCGTTTCCAACACCTCGTCGTCCGACACCACGAAGCCACCGGTATGAAACAGCTCCTGGTATGTGCGACCTGCTATATCTTCGGGGCTGTCCACTCCGGCAAACACCACATCCGGACAGTGCTTTAGCTTCAGCAAGCACGGGACCTGCTCAGGGCAGAGATGTTTTTGCACATGCAGCTGAGTTTCAACAGCATTTGCCCCTGTCTACAACTCACACCCGCTCCTGGAGACCTGGGGAACCCACCCCATCCTCTTCTGCATCACTCTGATGCTCGTGTCTCCATCGCCCAACCTCCAAGCGCTACATAGAGCTACAGGCAGGTCAGTCTGCTGCAACATTCAGCGGAGCCCACGAGCCAAAGCCTGGCTGAACTGCTCCATTAGAGAAGATAATGGAGATAAGTTTCAGCCTGGAGAGGAGAAGGCTCCAGGGAGACCTTATTGCGGCCTTCCAGTCCCTAAAGGGGGCCTATAGGAGAGCTGGGGAGGGACCTTTTACAAGGGCATGTAGTGATAGGATGAGGGGGAACGGCTTTAAACTGGAAGAGGGGAGATTTAGATTAAATATTAGGAAGAAATTTTTCACTGTGTGGGCGGTGAGCCCCTGGCGCAGGGTGCCCCGAGAAGCTGTGGCTGCCCCATCCCTGGAGGTGTCCAAGGCCAGGTTGGACGGGGCTGGGAGCACCCTGGGCTGGGGGGAGGTGTCCCTGCCCAGGGCAGGGGGGTTGGAACTCAATGATCTTCACGGTCCCTTCCAACCCAAACCATTCTGTGATTCTATGATAAACCCAGTCTGACTCCTTTGAGCTGGGCTATTCCAAGTGATGTTACTCAGCAATCAAAAACAGAGACAGAAGCAGAACTGACAGGCTTCATGTTTTTGAAATACTTGTTTTTAACAGCTCTTCATGAAGCACTGTTCTTTCAGTGGAGAGAACAGTGCATCTGCAGAGACTGCCAATTAAATCTACAGCCCCATATAGTGTAAAATTTAAAATCTTTAAAATGGATCCTGATATTCAAAAATGGTGCTGGTAGAAAAAAAGGATGGGCTCAGGCCTTACGTTGTGGATGTGCGAGGAAATGTCCTCGTTCCTGATGACGACAAGCAGCCTGTCGGTGTCTGGGTGTTTCGCTTCGCAGAAGCTCAGAGGTTCGATCTCCACGCGGCCATCTTTCTTCAGCAAGGTCTGAAACAGAAATTGGGTAAGAAGTTTTGTATGGAGACTGTCTTCACAACAGTGGTGCCATGCTCCTGGCACACACGTGTCTGGGCACAAGGAGAGAGGAATGAGACAGTGACCCCAGCCAGGCACCCTGGTGTCAAGGGCACTGTACGCTCCAGGCTGGGGCTCCAGCAGGGGAAGAAGCAGCCATTTACCTTAGTCAGCAAAAACCTTTCAGAAAACCACTTCAAGCATCTCACTGTACCATGCATCGGGCCTCCTTGCTATTCTGGAGTAGCAAATCTTCCCATGCAATCACCTTCCCCGAGTTCCCAACCCTTTAATGAGAGCTCAAGCAAAAAACACCTTGCAGGAGCTGAGTTTGGGCTGCTGCTGCATGAATTGCAATCTGTTTTGGCCCAGGGGATGTTCCAGCGATAGGACAAGAGGAAAACAGCCTCAGGTTGCACCAGGGGAGGTTTAGATTGGATATTAGGAAAAATTTCTTCATGGAAAGGGTTGTCAATCATTGGGACAGGCTGCCCAGGGAAGGGGTTGAGTCACCATCACTGGAGGTATTTAAATGACGTGCAGATGTGGCACTTAGGGTCATGGTGGACTTGGCAGTGCGAGGTTTACGGTTGGACTTTATGATCTTAAGGGTCATTTCCAACCTACATGATTCTGTGATTCTAATTTCTGGCGGTGGGAGCTGAGATGAAATGGCAGAGGCAGCTCCTGGCTTAAGGGAACCAAATGACATCCATGCCGGGTTGAGCAAGCTCCTGCACCTGCTCCTGCTGCCCTCAGCTCTCACCCCACGGCCACCCGTCCCCGTCCAGGCCGGCAGGACTGGCTGTTACCTTCACTCTTCCAAAGAAAGGGTCCTTGCCCGTCTCCACCAGGTAGAACATGCCGGCGTGGCTGCAGGCTTCCCTGGCCATGCTGTGCAGGCGGAAACGCAGCGAGCTACATAGGTCCGCAATCATCTCCTCGAAGGCGGCCATCCTCCCAGGGAGGGATGTGCATGTCTGCTCGCTTGTGGCCTCCCCGGGCGTTGGGACCAGCCCTCTGCCCTCGCTCTCCGCATCAGTCCTGCTCAGCATCACCCTGTTGAACTCGGCGTACTCGTTGAGGATGACGGCAATGTCCCCCTGTGAGTCCTTTAGCTTATTACTGTATTTGAGTTTGCTGAGGTGGAAGGGAGCTGCGTAGCCCTGGCTCGCGGTTCGGGATCTGGCCCTGCTCCTCTCATCGCAGAGGATGTCCTGCCATGGGGTACAAGGGTCCCCATGCCAGCCGCTCTGCCGTTGCCAGCCGAGCCTGCTTGGCCACGTGTTGGAGGGCAGGATCGTCACCTGCAAAGGGCTCCTGCTCCGAGGGGAGGGTGGGATGGGAGCTTCTCGCACAGGCAATGTCTCAGACATCACCGGGGGAGAAAAGTCTTTTGGAAAGATGCTCTTCGAGGTAGAAAAGGGTGGTTTCCTATTCCTTAGGATTTGTTTTAGCTTATAACGGAAACGGAGACACTCCATGTCCAAAGTGTGCTGGGTGATTTCCTCAAAACCCCTCCACGTCCCCATCAGTGACCTTAACAAATGAGACTGCCCCGCACAGTGGCTGTGCCTCTTTGAAGGCTGCAAACTTCCCATTCTCTCCTGGCACTTTTTGGTGACCACGAAGTTCTGGTAGTCCTTGGCGATCCCCTGGCTGTCCCTAATATTGACGTATGGTGGAACGTGCCTGCTGCTGGCTTCCCCCAGGCCAGTCGACCAGCCACGCTCAGCCCATGAGCAGCTCTCCTCTGTGCCCAGTGAGCCCCAGTCCTCACTGCACCCCTCCGTGTGCACTGAGCTCACGGAGGAGTCGTCGCAGTTAGTCCTTGTGCCTGCAGCATCCACAGATCTCGTGCTGTAGGAACCTGTGACTGTAAGCAGGGACTGTGAAGTCCCCCCAGAATATTCCTGGTCTGAGTCGCCAGAGAAAGTCTCCAACAGATCTTCAGAGGTCAAGCCCACATGTCTGTCTCTGCTGGGGAGCTGCTTTGCCCTCAGGAGCAGGTCCGAAATATCCTCAGTGTCACTAAGCTCCAGGCTCTCTCTGGAGATTCCCCTGCATGCACATAATGGCAACATCGGGAAGAGAAGAGCAGAGATTTCTCCCTCTCGCACCTCCATGCTGGCATGGTGCAGATCAGCAAAGGCATCGGATCCCTCAGCCTCGTGTTTGCCCTGGTTGCACATAGACTGGGGCTCAGAGAGTGGCACGTGCAACTCCCCTGCTGAAAAAGATGCAGGACTGGCAAGAGGGATGCTGCTTTCTCCTTCTGAATCCTCATGCAGGATGGGTTCCTTCTCATGGCTCCCTACCATGTCTGCTGCTTGGTCCCCAGGGCTGGCACACCTGGAGCAGGCGCCTGGTGGCAGCTGTCCCATGCAGCAGGTCCTTGGGGCACCATCTGGAGGCAGACTCACGCTGGGGAAGCACGTCTCAGGGTGCACACCAAGGGCTGAGTCTGGCTCGATGCTGTGCAGACCTGCCTTGTGGTTGTGCGGAGGAGAAGGAGGCACCGATCTCGGGCTACCTAGCACAAGCACATCCGTGGGGGAGCTCTCTGCTGGCTCTGCATAGCACAGACCTGTGTCTTTTTTCACCTCTTCTGCACACCTGGACTTTAAGAAGCCATCCAGGCTCTCAGCAGCCACACTCACCTCTGCAGCACCTACTGGCTCACAGGGTTTCCCGTTTTGGCACAGGACTGGCCCCAGCTCACTCTGCTCTAAGGAGTGGTGGTGGGGGTCTGTGTCTCTGCCACGGAGGAGAGGGTCCTGCTCGGGGGGAGAAGCAGGAGCCGAGCCTGTGCCGGCAGGTGGGGACAGTCCGTTTGGGGAGGTCTGCTGCTGCCTGGGGTGCTCCTTCATGGCAGACATCCCTTCCCTCACTGAGGCGGAGGGCTCTGTTTCCAGGAGGTGATGAAGAGAGGTCTCTGGCTCCTGCAGTGCATTAGCCACCAGCACTGTGTTTGTTTTGTCGCTCCTGGGGGACTTCTCTGTGCCAAGGCACACATCATCGCTCTCCCCAGCTTCAGAGCCCCCTGCTAAGGCTGTACAGTCAAAGGTGAAGCCCTGGCCATCACCTGCCCCCAAGGACTCATCCAGCACATCTGTTCGGTTGGCAGAAGGGCTGCTACGCTGTTCTTCCACCAAAACCTTCTTCCCTTCTTGGTTTGATTCACCATCGCCCAGCGAAGTGAAGTCAGCATACACATCACCTCCACACCTTTGGGAAAGGCAGCTGCTCCTTTCCAGGCCGCTCTGTGATGGAGACTGGATGCCTGCTGTGGCCTCCCGGTCCTCTGGAGCAGCTCCTGGATCTGTTGCTCCATCAAGAGATGTCATGCAGATAGAGCTGGAGTCAGGGGACAAGGTTAGTGACAGTCCCTGGCTGCACGGTGACTCGAGGCCAGCTGTGCCTGCAGCTTTGCTCCCAGCAGGCGCCCACCTTTCTGCAGAGGGCGCACGATCCTTGTCTTTCTGCTCCAAGCCGTGCCCAAGCGTCTCTCCAGCAGGTCCCAAGTTTTCTGTAATGCTGTCTGGCTGTGCCCCACAGACAAGGCTCGGATCAGATGGTAATGGCAGCATCAACCCGCTGTCATGGGCTGACCCCATATGAGCCGGCCTGGCTCTGAGTGCCAAACCAACACCGTCTGTGTCTGCATCTGGGGTGGCCAGAGCCTCCCAGGGCTCTTGCAGTGTGTCCAGGCTTGGTGCCATCTCACCAGGAAGCCCTTGAGGGCCAGTCTCAGTCTCAGTTCCATCTGACAGCACCGGCATTGATCTGCCTGGGCAGGGGGATGCTAAGGCAGCCGGGCTGGGCACAGGGTCCTCTCCAGCAATGCCAAAGTCCTTTGGACATGCCAAATTCACTGGCTTCTGCTCACTGTGTTCATGCTCCGTGTCGACATCACCGCTTTCAGAAAATGCTAAATCAACAGGCCCCATGAGTGTGCTTTCATGCTCAGAGTCCTCTTTCTCTTTTTTTCCCCCCTCCACCTCTTCCTCCTGTTTTTCTGGATGTCCAAAGAGGTCTGGTGATTCCCTCCCTTCCCCTCCATGGGGCTTTGCACTTCTGGGATGTGCTTCTAAGGGCATTGAATCACAGGCATGTTGCAGTCTGTCCCTGGTGGCCCAGCTGACGTCCTCAACCTCAGTACAGTGCCCAGCATCTCCCATGCTCTCCCTGTCCTCGGGAGGGCCGGGGCCACCCCCTGACCCTGCTGCCCACCCACTCTCCTGCTGCTCTCCACGTCCACGCAGCACACTCGATGCCTCACTCCAGGCAGCTATACTGGAATTCAGGTCTTGGTTGCATAGGTTTTCCCTGCTCAGTGCAGCTGGGGGTTTGCCAGCGTCACCGAGCTCATCGGAAGGGCCGGGGGCGATCGTAGCGTCAAGCAGTCCCTCCTTGGGCGGCTCCTCCTGAAACAACACAATTCAAAGTTTAATCTTCAAGGGAGGCAAATGCAGGAGCTGAGACACCTGTGCAGGAGGACATGGATATTTTAAATGCTCAGACTTTGTGAGTACAACCATCCCAACAGCAATGGGGGACATTAGTTTGAGTTTGTCTCTAAAATAAGTCCAGGTTGAATCCTTACCCTGTGAGAGTCACTACGATCCCCACTGCAGCCGGCAAGCGGAGTCCCACAGACAGCCAGGGAAAGGTTTTGAAACCTTCTACAAGTTCTGAGACTTTCTGCCTTCTTTACACCATGAGACGGCTTAAAAATAGGCCAAACTGTGCAGGGGCCATCAGCTAGTGCCCAGAAGTAATGTATGCAGTGGCATCCTCTTACCTCTACTGAGTTTATCCATCCGAGCAAGCTATATGGACACTATGGACAGTGATCCCACATTTCCTCCCAAAACACTTCTGCCCGCTTCACAGCAGTAACCGCAGGTGGTAAAAAACACTGGGATATTTTTTCCTTTGTGCAAAACAGTTGCAGCCCTATGGCAGCTGCGTGTTTGTTCAGAGCGGAAGTTTTAAGGGAATTATTTTAGTTCAAGAATTCAGGCTTGAAAATGTCAGCAGACACCTATGTCTTATATTTACCCAAGTACCTCCACTCCTGACCATCTGCAGACCACAGAAACTGTAAAAACGAATTTAAAAAAAACCCACCCAGAATGGGGCAAGGGAAATGTTGCAGAGCACTGCACTGCCATCTGCGTGGGGGAACCTCTCCAAGCCAGCAAAGCTCAGCTCTCCCAAACCAGCAGAGGAAAGGCTGTGCCATGTCCCCTGACACGTCTGGGCTGCTGCGACCATGGGTGGGCAAATGCAGCTGCCCACAGGAGGCAGGCGGGCTTTTGACTCCTCGTCTGGGGTGTCTGTGGTTCCTCTCCTCCCTCAGTTAAGTGCAGGTCTCAGACCTGGTCCAAGTTCACACAGCTCACAGCTGAAACCAGGAACAGATGCTGAGCTCCACACTTTAATTGCTCTAGTTTTTTGGGATTCCTCCCCCTTGGAGAGCATCCATGTCGAGGCCCTGCTCCTCTGGACAGGGACAGATATGACTCATGCCAGAGTCCAGGGATGCCAGTTCAGTCCAAGAGGACATCCAAACCTGGACTGAGGCCTGAAAGTTGCTTCTTTATGGTGACTCTGGGCACGTCTGCATGGCAGTCACTTGGGGCAGCTAAATGCTGGGGGACATTTCTCTGTCCTGCTTTGGGGACCCCCACTACCTGCCTCTAAGAGTCCACAAGAACATCTGCTCCACTCCTCTCAGAAGTTCCTACTCCTATAAGCACAAAATGCATTGTGTGCCCTGTAGATTCACATCGCCTAAACCCCAAGCTCTTACCGCAGTGATGGTTGAGATGTCATGCACACGCTCCTCAGGAATGACTGCCGGCTGCCTGTCTTTCACAGCCAGGCTCTCATCAGCATGTTCAGCAAGGGAAAGGCTCTCGGGACAGCTTGTGGAGGAAGGCTCCTCCTCCCCACAGGACAAGTCCCCTGAAGAAGATGATACCATACTATCAACAACACCAGGAGTCCCATTGGCGTCAGTCTGAGAGTCTGCAGGGCTTTCCTCTGGGCGGAAAGGTCCCCGGCAATGTGCGCTGCGATCCAGAGAGCTGCTGGGAGTCTGGTCAGGGTCTGACCGAGAGTCTGCAGGGCACGTCTCCAACCCAAAACAGTCCTCACCGTCATCACTCAGCTCAAGAAAGTCCCCAGTGCTATTTATTGAGACATACTTCTCGGGGTTGCTATGCTCCACCACCTTCCTCGTCCTACTCAGGAGTTTGCTGGGTTTGCTGTAGAAGAGAGCCACCCACATATGAAGTATGAGCTTCATCTCTTCCACATCGTCAGGCAGATCAGAGTCCCAAGGCCTGGAAGGAAAAGCAAACACAGCCTGAAATATCTTCATCCTCCCTCCCATTGACTAGCACAAGATAACTCATATCCTGCTTCCCACGGTACTGAGTCCCAGTGCAGGGGAGCTGCAAATGCCCAGCTGCAGCCACAGATCGCTTGATGCAGCTTCCAGCTTGATGAAAAAAAGGGAAACTCACGGCTGCAAAGGAGGACTTGCGTTCATGGCTCTAGGTACCAATTCTAGCTGCAGAGACATGGGAATCATAGGATGGTTTGGGTTAGGAGGGACCTTTAGAGATCACCTACTCCACCTCCCCTGCCATGAGGGAACATGCCAGGGACATCTTCCACTAGATCAGGTTGCTCAAAGCCCCATCCAACCTGACCTTGATCACTTCCAGTGATGGGGCATCCACAACTTCTCTGGGCAACCTGTGCCAGTGTCACACCACCCTTGGCATAAAACCGACCCCCTTTCAGGTTAAAACCGTTTCCCCTCGTCCTATCGCTCCCCTCCCTGATCATGAGTCCCTCCCCAGCTCTCCTGGAGCCCCTTTAGGTACTGGAAGGGGCTCTAAGGTCTCCCCGGAGCCTTCTCTTCTCCAGGCTGAACAATCCCAACTTTCTCAGCCTGTCCTCCCAGCAGAGGGGCTCCAGCCCTCAGAGCATCTTCATGGCCTCCTCTGGCCCCACTCCATCAGGTCCTTCTTATACTGGGACCCCCCGAGCTGGAGGCAGCACTGCAGGGGAGTCTCCCCAGAGCGCAGCAGAGGGGCAGAATCCCCTCCCTCATCCTGCTGGCCACGCTGCTGGGGATGCAGCCCAGGATGCCGAGGGCTGGCTGGGATGCCAGCGCACATTGCTGGCTCATCCAATTTTTCATCCACTAAGTCCTTCTCCTCAGAGAAGACAGAGCATCTTTAACACAGCAAAACTGGGCATCTGAGCATGGGGGAAAAGGCACTTATCATGCAAAGCAAAGCGAAAAAAGAGCAAAGGAAGCCCTTTCCAAAAGCATTCCAGTTGTCCAGCAAGAGATGTCCCCTGCAGATGGCCTTCCAGACTGACTTACCCATGCAGGGCGCGGATGACTGTTTTCTCCAGGGCATCGTTGGTGTACCTGCTGTCCAAATTGAAGAGATACTCTGCCTCCCAATGGCACGTCACCTTCACGGACTCGCCACAGATGTTCACTGTGTGAGACTTAGTGAAGTCCTCCTTCAGCCTCGGGGAGAGCAAGCTGCTCCTGCGCCTCATCGCCACGGCCTCGAAGGGCCGCTGCGGGTGGGTGCTGTTCTGCTGGTGGCGGAAAGGGAGGACTTTGCCAACCAGGGGTCCTGCTCGGGCGTTCCTCGTCCCGTTTCTGGAGGGCGCTGGTCCAGGGTAGGGGGCACCTCTGGGATACATGTGTTTCTTTGAGTGCTCAGGCATCTGCGAGGCATACGAGTGCTCGGCAGAGATGAAGGAGTGCTTGTTCACCTCGACAGCTTCTTGAGTCTCTCTTGGAGGCAACGCCTGGGGTTTTGAAGGGCTGGGGCTTGCACTGTTCTTCTTGGTGAGAATCCCAGGGCTTTTGTCCCTGGGAATAGAGGCCAAGTCATTTAAGTCTATTTTTTCAGCAAGAGGAAGCTTCTGGTTCGGCAATGCTTTGCTAGGAGAGGTGGCTCCCTTTGCAAGCTTGTCTACCCTGTGGTATTCGTGGTCAGAAGCAACATGCAAGGATTTGTGCTTGCGATGACTCTGCTGTTCCTTTGCAGAGTCGCTGGAGGGGCTGCAGGACACAGTGCTCATCCCGCTGTCCCTGGGAATAAACGAAGGAATACAAGAACCCAGAGCCAGATCAGCCAGTAAGTTCAAGGCGTGGGACTCGTAGTCATTCCCCTTCAGATCGAAACCAAGATCAGCAACGCCGACTGGGTAAATCTCACTTGTTTGGCTATCTGCTCTGTGGTGTTGGGAAGAAACTTCACTTGAGAGGACAGAGAATGGCTCTTTCCACTCTGCAGGAAAAAAACAAAGTCAGAGAATGAACGAAGGCCACAGAGCTCTGCCTCAAGAAGGGGTTCAAAGCAGACTTTGCAGGAAAAAAAGCACCTCTCTGTCCTGGTTTTGGCTGGGATAAAGTTAATTTTCTTCCTAGTTGCTAGTATAGTGCTGTGTTTTGGATTTAGTATGAGAATAATGCTGATAACACACTGATGTCTTTAGTTGTTGCTAAGTAATGCTTATACTAAGTCAAGGACTTTTCAGCTTCCCATGCTGTGCCAGTGAGGAGGTACACAAGAAGCTGGAAGGGAGCACAGCCAGGACAGTTGACCCAAACTGGCATTCCATACCATATGATGTCATGCTCAGTATATAAACTGGGAGAGTTGACTGTGGGGGGTGCAATCACTGCTCGGGAATGGGCTGGGCACTGGTCAGCGCATGGTGAGCAATTGCATTGTGCATCACTTGTTTTGTATATTCTTTTATCGTTATTATTTTCTTTTCCTTTACTGTCTTATTAAACTGGTTTTATGTCAACCCACAAATTTTACCTTTTTTTCCTGATTATCTTCCCCATCCCAGTGTGGGGGGATTGAGCAAGCGGCTGTACGGTGTTTGGCTGCCTGCCAGGTTAAACCATGACAGTCCTTTTTGGCACACAATGTGGGGTTTCAAAGGGTTCAGATAACGATAGATCTGACCAGATGATGTTAAAACAAATTTTTTGTAAGTATTCATTATATCTGTTTAATAGTTGCTGGTCACAATGTTGATTTATTTGCTCTCAGAGTTGTTGTGCTTGTTATCTGAGCTGTGTTGTTATCGTGGTTTAACCCCAGCTGGCAGCTAGGACCATGCAGCCGCTTGCTCACTCCCCCTGGTTGGGGGGGGGGGGGTAGAATCAGATGAGTAAACATGAGGAAAAACTCGTGGGTTGAGATAAAGACAGTTTAATAGGTAGAGCAAAAGCCATGCATGCAAGCAAAGCAAACCAAGGAATTCATTCACTGCTTCCCATGGACAGGCAGATGTTCAGCCGTCTCCAGGAAAGCAGGGCTTCGTCACGTGTAACTGTTATCTGGGAAGACAAATGCCATAACTCCGAATGTCCCCCCTTTCCTTCTTCTTCCCCCAGCTTTATACACTGAGCATGATGTTATATGGCATAGAATATTTCTTCGGTCAGTTGGGTCAGCTGTCCCAGCTGTGTCTCCTCCCAACTTCTTGTGATCCCCCAGCCTAGTCACTGGCAAGATGCTATGAGGAGCAGAAAAGGCCTTGATTGCTTAGCAAGAATCAAAACCACCAGTGTGCTATCACACTATTCCCATCCCAAACCCGAAACATAACATTACACCAGCTGCTACCAAGAAAAATTAACTCCATCCCAGCTGGAACCATGACAGTTGTGTAACGCCTTACTTGCTCCCTTGTTGTGATGATTATCAGCTCTGGATCAAGGTTATCACTTGGCTGTATGCGTAACTGATCGTGAGACTAATCTGGTATTTGTACTCAGCATTGCCATCATCTCCACAGTTCTGGAGCCATCTAGCGGAAACTATTAATAATTACACTCCTTACCTTTTCTCCTCGGAGAACCTATCTACGAGGGAGAAGGGAGAAGCGGGACACACTTTCCCCTACTCCTTCCCCTTTCCCTTCCCCTTCAGTCTAGTTACAACAGGTCTTGAGAATTTTGAATATCCTTGGGATGTTCAAACCAGCATGTTCCTATTGCTATGTCTCCCGAATGTGTTTCAGATCTCTTTTAGGGTTAAGAACATCACCCAGAGAGCTGCCTCGAGGCTGGATAGTCATAGGTGGCACGGCATGTGGGAGAATATGTGCAGGTATCTAGCTAATGTCTCACCTCCGATGGTCTGGAACTTCACTCCTGAACAACTACAGGACGCTGATACAGTGATAGAATGTTTGAAAAAAATAAAATGCTGTGGCTATTACAAAGAGGCTAAACTTACTGCACTGTGCTGGTCCCTGGCCAGTATCTACCAAACACTGCTCAAGATTAGGCAGCACCCTCAAGGAGATGAGAGGGAAAACAACCCAACAGGCACTGTGGCTACTTCAACCCCCATGACAGGCACTGTAGTTACTCCAACCCCTGCAACAGACACTGCAGCTGAACCCAAGAACCAACCCATGCCAGTATCAGTTGTCCTTATACAGAAGAAGAAATGGACATGAAAGTCAGCTCATTTAGCAAAGGATGATGAAGCAGGGCAATCACGAGAAGAGGAGGAAGAGGTAGAAGCAGAGGTAATCACCCAATCCCTATATCTGAGTGAGCTGCGAGATACGCAAAAAGATTTCAGCCGTCTCACCTGGCTGCTCCAATGCTGGGATAACGCAGCCTGTAGCCTGGAATTAGAGGGTAGGGAAGCCAAGCAGCTGGCATCCCTGTCTAGGGAAGGGGGCATTGATAAGGCAATTGGAAAAGGGACACAAGCCCTCAGCCTCTGGAGGCAACTCCTGTCAGGCGTGAGGGAAAGGTATTCCTTCAAGGAAGATGTTATATGTCACTCAGGCAAGCGGACCACCATGGAGAGAGGTATCCAGTACCTGAGAGAATTAGCCATGCTGGAGGTGACCCGAATAACGAGCAGTTACCCACAGATCCAGATGAAGTCCAGTGCACACAACCCATGTGGCACATGTTTGTACAGAGTGCACCATCATTGTATGCCAACTCATTGGCAGTACTAGCCTGGAAAGACGAAGAGGGACCAATGGTGGATGAATTGGCTGGCCAACTCCAGCAATACGAAGAAAATCTCTCTTCCTCCCTATGGGCCTGCATCTCGGCTGTGGAGAAACTGTCCCAACAGTCTGAAAACCTGTTTGAAAAGCTGTGCTGGGAGTTCCAGCAACTCAAAGAGGATAGGTCCCACCCCCGACCTGTACGGACCAGTATCTCAACCATTAGGAGTAAGCATTCTTCTGCTTAAGAGAAAGGATATAGAGGGTACACATCACAGGCCACGCTGTGGTCTCATCTGCATGACCACAGAGAGGACCCTACCTTGACCCTAGAGACACAGGTATGTGAGATGCAAGGAAAAGCAATCGCAGAAGGGGGTTCTTCCAGGAAAATTGTTGCTCCAGTTTCCAGTGGGCAGTTCCCCAGACAGAGTAGAAGGGTTGACCTTACTTCTGATTTTAATGAAGGGACTTCTGACTTGTATTTACAAGAAGTGAATAACGAACACTAGAATCAGGACTAGAGGGGTCCTGCCTCCAGCCAGATGGAGGAAAGGGACAACTGGGTGGATTGGACTGTGTGGACTCGATGGCCTGGCACATCGGACCCACAGGAGTATAAGGCTCTGGTAGACACTGCTGCACAGTGAACCCTAATGCCATAAAGCTATAAAGGGGCAGAACCCATCTGTATTACTGGAGTGACAGGATGGTCCCAACAATTGACTGCATTGGAAGCTGAAGTAAGCCCAACTGGGAATGAGTGGCAAAAGCACCCCATCGCGACTGGCCTGGAGGCTCCATGCATCCTTGGCACAGACTACCTCAGGAGAGGTTATTTCAAGGACCCAAGAGGGTACCGGAGGGCTTTTGGTATAGCTGCCTTGGAGACCGAGGAAATTCAACAGCTGTCTACCTTGCCCGGTCTCTTGGAGGACCCTTCTGTTGTGGGGTTGCTGAGGGTCAAAGACCAATGGTTGCCGATCGCTACCACAATAGTGCTTTGGCAGCAATATTGCACCGACCAAGACTGATGCCCACCCCTAAGCCGATTCGTCAACTGGAGAGCCAAGGAGTGATCAGCAAGACTTGCTCACCCTTTAATAGTCCCATACGGCCAGTGCAAAAGTCTAATAGCGAGTGGAGACTAACAGTAGACTATCGTGGCCCGAATGAAGTCACGCCGTTGCTGAGCACTGCCATGCTGTACACGTTAGAACTTCAATATGAACTGGAGTCAAAGGCAGCCGTGTTGCACGCCACAATTGATACTGCTAATGCGTTTTTTTCAATTCCTTTGGCAGCAGAGCGCGGGCCACAGTTTGCCTTCACTTGGAAGGGTGTCCAGTACACCTGGAATTGACTGCCCCAGGGGTGGAAACATAGCCCCATTATTTGCCACAGACTGATCGAGACTGCACTGTAACAGGGTGAAGCTCCGGATCACCTGCGACACATTGACAACATCACCGTATGGGGCAACACAGCAGAAGAGGTTTTTGAGAAAGGGAAGAAAATGTCCAAATCCTTATGAAAGTTTTGCAATAAAACAAAGTTAAGGTCAAGCAACCTGCACAGGAGATCCAGTTTTTAGGAATAAAATGGCACGATGGACACCATCAGATCCCAATGGATGTGATGGAAAAAACAGCAGCCATGTCTCCACCGACTAGCAAAAAGGAAACAGAAGTTTTCTTAGGAGTCACGGGTTTTTGGAGGATGCCTATTGAAAATTACAGCCTGATTGCAAGCCCTCTCTATCAAGTGACCTGGAAGAAGAATGATTTTAAATGCTGCTTAAAATTTTAAAAATTTTAAATTTTTAACAGCTTCAGATGCAGCATGCAACAATCCAACACCACACACCATCTCTTCTGCCCTGAAAGACTTATGACAGATGGAGCCCAAAAGTCATGGATTAAATGAACTCAACGGACATTTTAAAGGGATAGTCCATAGACTAAGGGAATGGTATTTGCGTGACAGGAAAAGCGGTGGTGATTAACTGGAAAACGCAGGATCTGGGCATGACCTAGATGGTATAGAATAAGGGGTGGATAATGTCCTGTTTTGGCTGGGATACAGTCAATTTTCACAAGAAGCTGGGAGGGCACACGGCCAGGACAGCAGGTCCAAACTACCCAAAGGCATATTCAATACCATATGACGTCACGCTCTGTATATAACTGGGTGAGTTGGCTGGTGTGGGACAGGGATGGCTGCTCAGGGAACGGGCTGGGCATCTGGTTCTGGGTGGTGAGCAACTGCACTGTGTATCACTCGCTTTGTATATTCTTTTATCAATATTATTATTATTTTTCTCTTCCTTTGCTGTTCTATTAAGCTGTCTTTATCCCAACCCACAAGTTTTACTTCTTTCTTTCAGTTCTCCTCCCCAACCCACCAGGGGTGGGAGGAGTAAGCAAGTGGCCGCATGGTACTTAGTTGATGGCTGGGGCTAAACCACGACACACAGTTACAAAACAAAACCCTCTAAAACACAGAGAAAACCCACCCTGCCCTCACGCTTCTCACTGCACATCCTCTCGAGAGCATAACCTGCCCCTGAGCTGTAACTCAGAGCACATGCAGAAACGTGGGGGCTCCCAAAGGCAGCCAGATCACAGCAAGTAAGTGTTAATTAAGTTAATTCAATTTTCAGTGTTAAAAAAATGCCCCTCACCATGGCTCAAGGCCCATATTCATAAAAACAGTATGAAGTCATTAAACAAGGTTAATGCCTGCTACGAAAAACCAGCATAAAAATCTCTCTTCGAATAAAGCCTTATTAAATCACATCTATGCTAAAGTCCAACATGTTATATTTCATTTATTTGAGAACTGCATAGTAAGACATATAAACTGAGTATTTCTTACTGCTAAACACTCTTATTTTGCACTTTTTGGCAGATCCTGGCATTCAGCAGAACCCATCTGACACCCTGCCCTTGCGATAACACTGGCCAGATCCACTCCAGGAACCCCCACGTGACAAGGGCAACAATGGGTGGTGTTTGATACACACAGGCTGAAGAAAGCGCCACGTTTCAGGAACACATGGTAATAAAAGACCAAGAAGAATGGATAAACTGAGCCGAGGTGGCTAAACCAGTCTTCAAAGCCTCCACCTCCCCCATGAAGGGGAAAAAGAAAGACCAGAGACAGACCTGAAAAAGGACATCAAAGCACGAGTGTGAGAAAACACGACAAATTAACAGAAAATGACTCTCCTGTTCCACCACTTATTTTGGCACTGAAATACTGGTTCTCAGTTTAACAGAAGACTCCCAGCCAGCCCCTGCAGACGCTACGCTCAGGGGCTGTCCATGCTGCCTCTTAAATCCACCGCAGTCTGTCTGCAAAGGCTGCGACAATTTGACTCTTTTTAAAATGACGGGATTTACGATGTAATGGTCTAAAAATCTAGGCAGACCCTGCCTAATGAGCAGAGGTTATAATGCTCTGTCCATGAGCTGTCTCAGCGCAGCTTCAGAGCTCAGGAGTTACAAAATCAGGCTTTTTTAAACTATCGCAGCAGTTTGCCAAGGATGCAAACTGAAGGCTTAGGAAAGGACTCAGAAGGGAACCTGTGTGGTTCATGCATCCTGTAACTGTAATTTTCACAGTCGCCTTCGTGTTTTATGCTACTAAGCGGAACTGGGTGCCTGCAGGCTGTGGGGCAGCAGCACTCAGACCCCAATCCAGACCCTCAGCACTAAATGTCGTAAGGCTCTTTGGCTGCTGCCAAACGTGCTGTTACTATCATCTGGTCGTGACCTGACTGTGATGTTTGAAGGCTCGGCTTTTAAAGGAAAGATTTCCACAGGGAACAGAACGCTTACCACTTTCTGCTTGCTTTTTGGCTTGAGGGTTTGATGGGCTGTTAGCCACACTTTTTAGCATCTTAATTTTCACTGGCTTCATGACGGTCTCACCAACAGGAACCTTTTTCATGCCTGGGTTCTTCAGCGTCTTTGCTCTCTTTGTTTCCAAGCCAGCATCATCAGGAGCTGAGGTTTCCTTCTGAACAGGTTCAGACTGTGTTTTGTGCACAAATTCTGCAGACAGGACCTCCGCACCTGGGACAGGGAAAAGNTTTTTTTTTTTTTTTTTTTTTGAGGCATATTCAAATTTAAAAGGAGTAATTGCAAAATATCCAGTTAAGGAATGTGGAAGGACTACTTTAGAAGCGATTGGCAGCAGAGTAGGCTTCGGTGACTTGATTTATGAATCTGATCTTACAAACGGGTTTGTTACTGATATGAGTGATCAGTAGGCAGTTATGAAAAATTAAGAATCACTTAAGTTCATTAAAAGCCTGCTTTTCTGACCTAGAATAGGTGTTCTCCGGGGATAAGCCACTCTAATTCCTGCTTGGCACACTTGCACCCTGAAGGTACTTATTTACCTCCCCAAGAGCCACCCAAGAACCTCTCCCAGATCCATCAGCAATGCCACCCAGGCCCAAGGCAAGTGCCCCAGGACAGAGCCTGATGGACTATGAATCAGAGCTGACTTCAGCCTGCAGTGAGCAGAGGCTGTGCCACTCCCTGTGCTGCACAATAGCCCATTTCCAGTCTGCTGCCGCTACCTGTGATGTGTGTAAATGCCAGGGGAGCTCGCCGAGTATGACACCGCCTTTGCAGGCAGGTGTATCCTTTGGATGTTTTCAGCCACGTTTCATCACCAAGGTTGGGATTCATCTCAACCCACTTTGAGCGTCTCTACAAATCAGGCATAGGCTTAGGCTGGCTCAAAAGGACAGGCTTAGTATATCCTCCACAGTGAGACAGAAGACAATTTATGCCATCGAGACACTTCGCATGAGCAACTCGGGCCAGACATCAGCTTTCAGCAGAGTAAGCTGGGTGTGATCAGTCTCACACTTCTTGTTTCCTCAAGGCCACAGCAAGAAAGTTGACTCTCAGGGAGTCACAATGTGACCATGTAGAGTGGCTGGTTATCTAGCCAGCCTGTAATGACCACGGCTTGGGCAAGTCCTCCTTGTCTGAGCCAGACAGCCCGTGGACAAGTGATACGATAACCGTGACCTGGGCTGGTGTCCCTGTGCACAGTCACCTGTAAGCAAATAAAGGTAACAGCATGGACTGCTGCAGTGGGTTTCAGGCACCTTCACTGAAATCCCCTGTCATAGCCCTAGGCTCCTTGCCAGGTTGAACAAGCGACTGCAAGAGATGGTGAAGACATCACCACAGGCCTACCTGGATCCTCCCAGGAGGTGTCTGCTTGCTTTGGGCACCAGGGGAAATGGCGAGGGACATGGCTCTTAGTGAACTCTGAGTATCCCAGTTGGATACCCTGGAGAAGCCAGAGAAAGTCACTCCCATTCACACAGCACTTACCTCTTTTCCTTCTGTGTGGAAACTGCAAATTGGCTAATTTCAGCATGGGTTCGTTGGAATTGGCCGTGAGCCCTGGCTTTTTAGGAAAAGAGAAAGCGATGTTGATTTTCTTCTTCTTGGTTGCTTTCCTGTTCCTGCTGCTGTCCCCCATAGGATGCATTTGCATTTTGAGGGGTGACCATTTCTTCCTGGTGCCGGTCACAATGGCTCGGCTGGATTTCCTCCTGCTCTGCTGCACCCATAGCTTGCTAGCTGAGTTGACATCTTTTGTGGGCCCTTCACTACTCTGGTTCAGCCCCACAGTGGGCTTTGGGTTTTCACTTCTGACTTTTCTTTCCACTGCTGTGTTGGGAGGAATAGGGTCTTGTGGTACAGCTGAAGAGAACTCCACTTTACAATCAGCCTCTGAATCGCAGCAAAGAGACTGAACAGCACCAGTCAAACATCCTAAAGCAGCTGACATTTCCAGAGTATAACTGCTCGGATCGGAGAAATAACACTGCAGCTGGGAGAAGGACTGCTCTGAGCATTTTTTGAAGGGATTAGTACATTCATCCTCAGTTGGTGAGGGGAGAGAAGAAAGGGGAACTTCGCTGGTTTGGCCAGAGGTGGGCTGTGGATTTTGATGAAGCTTTGCATATTCCTGGAAGTGCTGTTTGACACGTATGCTGGTATTGACTGTGTCTCCCCATGAGGAATTGGTGGCTTTCTGTAAGGCATAGCGAAGTCTAGGCAAAACTGAGGCTATTTTTAATGAGATGTCACTATCATCACTATCTTCCCTTTCATCTTTTGGATCGTGCTTTTCAACTGCAAAAGGAAAAGAACAGAATTTTACTCATACTAAAAAAGGATTAAATTCCCCAAATCACCTCACTGTTACACGCTAAGAGAACATGAAAGCTATGAAAAGGCCCCAGAAGCCAGCCTACAAAAAGCTAGCCCCAGGGGCGATATCCTGGTTTGATGGACGCTTGTAACTGCTAAATGTGAAAAAAGAATTGCACGTGGGAGTCAAAAGTGGATTAAACTAAGATGAAAGACTGCTGTTGTATCAACTAGCCCCACGCTGCAGGAAATTATAGTGTGAGATAGCACACATAGTAGTCTAAGTCCCTTCACTCCAGCAATTCTAGCTAAATCCAGCACTTAGGACAGTCAGAGCTCTGAAAGTACATGGATTTTGTTGTTTTTTTAAAATCTGTTTAAATTTAGGGTTGTCCACGCAGGATGTTTAGACCAGAACCATTTTCAGATCACTTGTATCCCTGTTCATATGCAAGTTCCAGCAGCTCCATCTCTACTTGCTGTCAGCATGGGCAGACACATCTCACATGAAGACACATCAGTGCTCTGGAGTGGGACGGGGAACTGACCCCAGCAGACATGGGGATTGTATAAATAAATAAAACGAACCCCTGGGTGGTTTTCTAAAGCTGGAGGATTGTTGCTACTGAAAACAGCCAGCGTTTCTGTTTTCAGCAGGAGTAAACACACGGCATACCTAACTACCATGTACAGTGCACAGTATCATAAAAGTTTAGCTCCCAACAGGGATCAACATGAACAAGTCCCAAGGCTTGAGGGTGCCCGCTTTTGCAGATGTCACCATGGAAGTAGGCTCTGCTTGGCACAGAAGCATCCTCTCAGTGTCTGGAAGTGCCTGGAGAGCTGGTGTGCTATGCAGAGCCTGTCGGTGGAGCTCCCTTTCCATGCAAGCCAGACTTCATCCACTGCAACCCAGCAGTCGGATGCTGGTGCTTTGCACCCGCAGGCTTGGCCCACCTGCATGTTATGACTGAGGTTTCTTTTGGCTGCCGGGCCAGGCCGACAACCCCAGTGCCCTTCCCCATCACATCTCTTCACAGTAAGGCAAAGGCGTTTCTCTTTCCCTCCCAGATGCGTGATTTTATTTGCCTATTGGCCGTGTCTTGCACTGGCTGGTCCTTGTTATCGGCAAGCCCAGGCATCCTCACAAGCCAGCTCCCAGCTGCCTGCCTCTGCTGCTGGCTCAGGAACGCTGCGGCACGTCTGCACAGCGGGCTTGTTACGCCTGCCCTACATTCCTCCTGGCGGTTGTCTGGACAGGAAGGGAACAGATCCAGAGGCCGCTTGTTTCAAAACGTGAAACATTATTCATGCTTTGAGTCTGAGCTGAATGACGTCCAATGCGCCCGTCCTTCACCCTCCTTTTCTCTTTGCGCCTCCCCTGCCGTCTTCGGTGACCATCCCTTTTCAATCCCAAAACCCTGCATAGCTCTGCTTATCTTCATAGAAAGGAGAAGCCCTAAAGCAAAAAGGGTTTCTAACCTCAGTGAGAAGAGGTCTCTGACCCAGTGGACAGTCAGGGCTGGCTGGGGTAACATCGCTCACGTAGGCAGAATGGGACAGCACATGCAAGAGTCCTGCTGGCACCAGAGGGAAAACATCTGGAAGCCATCAGCATTCAGATTGTATCATGTGATAACGTGGAGTGTTTGCTCCATGTTATTCTCTCCCTCTGCCTCTTCGCTTTGGTGCCAGCTACCCTCCAGTTGCCCAGGCTTTGCCTCCTCTTTAGCATCAACACCAGCCACAGGCTACATCCGCTACAACCCCAAACCCTCCTATGAACTGGCTGCTTGCACCATCTTCATTCCAGGATACTCCTTACATTCTCTCTCTTCACTTCACCCACCTTCAGGTGCTTGCTTCAGGCATTACAGCAACAACCTGATCCCAGGTTTGACCTGGATTTTGGATCTTCGCTTTGCCTCAGGAGGAGCCTGGCTCTCTCCTATGCCTAGAAAAGAAACTAGTAAAGTTGCCATGCTAACACAGCCACCAGCAGCACATGCTTAACGTTAGGCTGACTGAATTCAGTCATCAAAGGCATTCACACCCCACACTGCCAAGTCACCATCACGTCTTCACCCGACTTACAAGCCCACTTCGTACACGGATCCTGAAGGAGGAAGTTTGTAGCTGGAAGTTAAACACCAAAAAGGGCAAAGCAATCCATGCTCGGATGTGCTGGTAGGTCCTGTCGGCTATTCTGCCGATTTTATGTTCCGGGGAGGGGAGACGGGCACATCCTGTGCAGCTCCGTCAGAATGCCAGGCATCACTCACACAGAGGCGGACTGAAATACCAGTGTGCGTCGGCATAAACAGTCTCTTGGCTTATCCCTAGGGTGACTCAATAAAAAGCAAGCCAGAAGTTACGCAGAGTGAAAGGCCCATGTTTATATGTTGCTTGGGGTCTGCAAGGCTTGAAGAATTAATGCCAGAGTGCACGCAATGAGAGGTGCGCTGATGAAGCCGTCCAGGGGAGGCAGAGCAGTAACTTTCTTTATGTCCACAAGAGGAAATTGTAGTGTGAGTATTTCCACATAGACAGTGCAGTATAAAGCCAACAGATACAGAGAAAATTTGAGGCAAATGCAACAGGTGTTGAAGCTCATTCTTATTTCAAGATTTGCCGTTCAAACTGTGCAATCTTTATTTTGTCTTATTTAGTGCCTCTGTGTTTGTTCCGCATGAAATGAAGCACGTTTGGGGGCTGCAAACAGCCTGGATTCATGTCCCAGGTCCCAGAGCTGTGACTCACCTTGATGGCAGCAAAGCACAGCGGCTCTGCCCAACACCATCTCCCTGCCTCCCTCCCTCCCCCGTCACGCACCCTGACCGGTCATCGTGGCTCCGCTATCAGCATTTACAGATCCCACAGCAGAGAAGTCACACAACACAGCTGAGCCACTGAATCCCTGCTGCTCTTTAGGGCGTAATGCCCCTTTCTCCATCTCTCCTCCCCTTGCCCACGCCAGCAGCAACCTTTTACGGAGCCCATTTCACTTGTTATCTCAGCAGAAAACAATTCGCTTCTTTTTTAGGGCAGGCTGTTTTCCTGCTGATTTAGCAAATCACACCAGCTCCATGCAGGGACCAGCAAATGCCGTGTGTCGTTTCGCTCCCTGAGCACAGCTCCAGAGCACCTTTAGGGACATGAGCCAGGCTCTGCAGGAGTCAGACTCCTATGCGCACACATAAGACAGTTCAGGGAGTGGATGCTGCTGAAAACCAACTGAGAGGAAGAAGAGTAATTATTTTTCACTCACATCAACTTCTTGCAAAGGGGCAAGGATGTGCAGCGAAGGGGAGAGACGTGGACCTGGTTTAGCTCAGCTTAAAATGCAGCATAGCTAGAGAGTTGAGATTTTTCTCTCCTCTCTTAACACCCTTTGTGCTAAAGCTGTAGGTGGTTCTGAGCAGATAAATCAGTTTTTCAAGAGGAATGTGTCCGTGAGGAACTTCTGGTGAGGATCCCACACCCAAATCACAGTGTCCAAAGCCAGCAAAGGGAACCTCCCTACCTCTCAGGCACACCGACCGGGATGAGGTGAACAGAAACAGGGCCAGGAGGCTGACAGGCTCCTTGGGGTCGAACGCTACGAAAGAAAGCAACAGGTTTTGTTTAGATTGAGGGTGCTCACCCTCCGTTTCTAAAACAGAGCAGGATGTTTAAGCACAGATACTGGTTACTACATAGCCATGTCTTACCATCATCTTGTGCCAAGGCAGAGGACGTGAGGAGGATAAGGGCTCCTTGATCTTGTAAATATTTGATGATTGCCTACAACAAACACATACAAAGTTAGAGCAACCACTCCCTTTCCTCCTTAGCACACTTTATAGCACTCAGCACGACTGTCAACAAGCTCTGATTGCCAGTGAATGTGTGCCAACACCACCAGTTCATTCCCTGTTGAGGAGAACACTGTTCGTTTCATGCCACTTGGGTCAAGTGGGACCTGTAACCAAAAACATTCAATTTATGTTGTTATTCAGCTCTCAACTTCCTCCCACCCAGTTCATTAAAAAATAAATATGCTTAGCCGAACTAGCTGTAATTAATGAACAAGGTTAATAATTTTAGTCCCTTCAGTCCAAAAGCTCCTGGGCATCTCAGCCAGGAATTGCTTTCTGCAGCCCTCCAGGAAGGTTTTCCCAGCAGGGAAAGTAAAGCTGGACACCAGCATCTGACAAAACAAAACCTACTGTTCCAGCCACAAGCCTGACTGAAGTTCAGGCCATGCAGCTTGCTTATGAGCAGCATCAGTATCAATGAATATGCGAAAAAAATTTGCTGAGTCTAAGCAATGCCTGCGACTCTGTCTCAGAGCTGGATTACCGCATGTCTAAAAAGATATGTGCACTTATCCAGGCTTTTCTTGTGTTTGGGTGTTGCTTGATGCCTCATCGCAGAGTTTGGCTTGGACTGCCCTTCCCTCCATGGGGACACCCGTTTGGATCTCTTTCTTCCATGCAGACACATCTTCTCCAGAAGCCTACAGGAACTGAATAACCCTAGGGCTTCTAATGCTCTGTGAAACTTCACTGATCTCATTCACTACATTCAGACATAACAGAGGATTGGATTAATGCCTACAACCTCATTTCTCCAGGACAACAGAACAACTTTGGAAATGCTGAACAATTTCAGTGTAATATTCACTATTCAGAACAGTAGCTCCTCACTGTGGTTGTCTCAAGCCAGCAGAGCAGAAGGGATAAGAGCCAGCATCTCTGCTGCATAAATCCAGCTCAATGAAATACCTGCGTTTTTTCACCGACCAGACAATTTTCAGGCAGGTGATTAAGATTGTCTTCGCTATCCCCTTTTTTCCCTTCTCATGTTGTTACCAGTAAAAGATAGTTTAATCAATACTTAAGGGAGTCCGAGTGCTTTTCTTACAGGGACCCACAACAAACACTTGCTCATTATGTTACACATGGGAAGCTGCACATCGGTGTGCAGCTCTTCAGCAGTGCCACACAGCAACAGCACTTCCAGGCAGTTCATGGGCCACTGCCAACTTACAGTGGGGGGAGGACGTGCCCAGCCAGCTGCGAGTTTGTGGCCATGAATTTACAACCCTGAATCTACAGGAAGCATCAGGTGTGAGAGAGCAATCAGGAGCAGCAAAGCCAAACCCAACTGAATCACAAATCCCAGCAGAGACGCAGGTGCTGTGCTCCACAGGAGTGAGGTTTATCCCTTGGAGTCACAAGGAGATGTGACAATCACACCGGGAACAAAAAGACGCCAGCAGGCTCAAAAAAAGCCTTATCAGACAAGGGAAATTCCCCATTAAAATAAGGATAAGTCTCAACATCTTCAGAGCTCCCAGAAGCCCGTGAGGTTTTGGTGGCGTAACTGTGAGTATCTAGCTGAGCAGGGGCTATTTTTCAGCCACAAGAGAGAAAGACAGGCACATGACAGTTTATGTCTTTTGCTTAGTAATTATCATTTTGGCATTTGGAGACTTTGCTTCTGCTTTCTTAACATATAAGATCCCCTCGCAGTCTTTGTCCGCCATGCTGTTTGCAATGCAAGGGGGAAAATCATTAATAAAGACAATAAAATAATTTCAACTGGCATAAACATAACCAAAGAGGAGGTTTGCCTGGTATAATGCCTTCTGCTCGGCAGGGCATGCTCACCCTAGGAATCAGTTCCCAGCTCATAGTGGGTAATCTTAACAGTTTATACACAGAAAGACTACATTTGAGAATAAGAAAGCAGGAAAATAATACTTAAAGCAGGGAAATTAATTCCATTTTGCGTTAGTTCAGAATCTGTGAATAATGTTACCAGAAGTTTCAAGAGCTCACTTAAAAGGCCACTTTCCTCCCAGAAAGACAATATTTTAAAATACTTACCAAGTCTTTTTCCTTTAGATTTTCTACTAACTGATCCATTTTATATTGATCCTTATTTGATATTTCTACTTCATACAGACTGAAGTAAACACCCTGAAAGCAGACTGCAGACAAAAGACAGAGAATTTGATGTTGAAATAGTACCTCTTGAACAAACTCCAAACAAACAAGTGCCCCTGTACCAGGAAGATGGGTGTGCAATTGGTGGAAGCACTGGATTTAAAAAAAAAAAACTTATCAAGATTTCCTAAGCGGGTATATGCATTCATATCACAGTAAGTTTCCTCTTCAACCCATGGTTGACAGGAGATGTTTCCTATCTTATCTCTGCAGCTAATAAAAGCAATTTAACCAATGCTGTGTGCTTTAACAGAGCCTTTCAGAGGCAAATACCTAATTCTAACATGCCATACTCTCCCCTGCTATGGAGTAACCTTATTCTGCACCTGATCCCCAAGGGAGTTTAACAAAGGCAAGATCTCAGTCCCACATTAACCCTCCTGAATCTCACAGCAAAATTCTTCTGTTCAAGTATTTCCTCTCTTTCACCAGCTGACTCTTAAGACTGTGGCTCCAGAGCACTTTCATCAAGCGTTGCTATGGCCTCCCCCAACTTCTCCTGCCTTGTCCCCTGCCCTGGCACTATCCTGTGTCCATCTGCACTGTGAGCTGAATGCTAACCCCCAAAACAGGCTGGCTATCAGCTGGTCCGACCAGCACACCGACCTGGCTCAACAGAGCTGATATACAAAAGGGAGGCAACACTGCAGCAGTCCACACTTATTTTGGTGCAAGCTGACACAGAGATGCACCTGGAGTTTCTGCAAATCACATCCAGAGCTCTCCATGTGCAACCTGAGGTATCCGTGTCAGTAACTGCGTGTCCGCTGCATTGCATAGCCACACACAGCCATAACCTAAGGGCTGAAAGCTGCCAGGCTCATTGAAACTCTAACCTAAAAAGCAATCAGTAGTATGAACCCTAAAGTGTAATTAGACACAGGTCCCCTCCTCCCCACTCTGCACTGACTAGGACAGAGAGTGGTTGACTATAGGCAAATAGTGTCTCTTAGCACCACTAAGGGGACAGTAGAACCTTCCCTCCCTTCCCCAAATCTGTACTTTTATTTGCTGATTGCTGAGCATTCCCTGCCTCTCCCCAAGGTTTCTGGAGTCCTCTCCACCCTCACACTGCCATTCACTTTCACTGTCAGTCCCCCTGAAGTGACAAGTAGGTCACCTGTAACCCAAAGCTACTGCAGGCAGCCACATCTTTTCTGGCTTTGGCTGGCAGTTACCCCCATCCGCCCAGATGCAGGAGACACTGGGTCAGAGCCCAAGAGATGGAGCGCCCCTCGCCTCATAGGGAGATCATGTAAGAAGGGGAAAGTTTGTCTCCCTGCATTTGCTCTCAGTTGCACCATGTCTGACACCTTGCAGCACGGAAGCACAGGTCTCAAAACGGCCTCCCACCCTGTCCTGTCCGAGCAATGGGCTGATTAAAGGGCTGCTTT
Organism: Ibidorhyncha struthersii; assembly: GCA_013398815.1. Classification (NCBI taxonomy): domain Eukaryota; kingdom Metazoa; phylum Chordata; class Aves; order Charadriiformes; family Charadriidae; genus Ibidorhyncha; species Ibidorhyncha struthersii. The sequence continues at coordinate 29,098 of VZSZ01005037.1, read as the reverse complement.
GGGAAGAGGATTATATCACACCAGGAGACCACATGAAATGTGGATGGGAAAACATCCCTGTGCTGCCTTGGCATTTTTCCTCACTTATCTGCAATCTGCCACCCTTCAAGACAGGACCCAGTGCTACGTGGACCTGAGCTCTGACCCCCCCCGATGCAATCCCTACGGCACAGCACAAGCAGATGTTACTCACCACACCGGTGGGTTTTGCACTCACCTTCATTCTCAATGTAATTTCTTTTCCCAAATGCAGCTTCTGGTAGCTTTTTCTTCAAGTCAGACAAACCCATGACATGGTTAATGTCCAGGTTGGGAGGCCTGTGGGGATAAAGTGGCTGAAGGTGAGATCACAAGCATAAAAGGCTCCCAGAATTAAGCATCGCCCCGGTTGCCCTGTCACTGTGAAACCAGAGAAATCAGTTCTGGAGAAGGCTGGAGAAGGCACAGCTTGCCTAGCCCTTAGCCGATTTGAGGATCCTGTTTGAAAACACCTCCAAACACTGATATTGGTGGCTGTGTTACTGGCTGCCACCAGCTGTTTCAAATTGCTGCCTGCTGGTTGGCTTCTGACTACTGAAGATTTTAAATATCCTTTTTTTTTTTAATTTTAGTTACCTCAATAATTTATTTGTCATCGTGCCAATCTGTAAACAGAGCTGGATGCTCATACATGCACCATCAGGAAGCCCACTTTTCACAAGGAGAAAAATCCCAAGCAGGAATAATTGTTTTGGAATAAACATCCCAAAGCAGTTAACAAAAGGAGATGACAAAATACAGTGGTTTCCAGCTGCAGTTCAGGGCCTGATCACATGTCCTCATCCAGCTGTTGCTGTGACACTGCACTGCTGGCTGCCCAACACCACTTTCCTGACACTGATGGTTGCCCCGACAGTGCAGGTGGCAAGATGCAAGAAGATGCTGATCAATGAAGGGATGGGACAGGAGAGACAAAACTGGCTTTTGCTGGTACACAGACACCCAAAGGTGATCCCAAAACGATCCACAAGAGTGGCTGTAATGCTTCACACTCCACAAATTGCACAGAAAGAAGAGAAAGGGGCAACTTACAGCTGGGCTGGAATCGTGGAACTGTATGGGGTCCTCAGGGCGATGTTGCACAAAAGCTGGCCCTGGATGGACAGCTGCCCCCTCCATGGACAGTACAATGCTACAGGCAAAAGGGAGAACAGCTCAGGGAAAGCAGGAGAGCAGAGGACGGCAAACACAGAAAGGTACATTTATAAAACAAAAACAACCACCAGATGCTCCTACCTTTGTGATTAAGCTCAGGTCTAGAGAAAAGGGAGAAAAAGAGGAACATTTAGCAATGGGAAAAGGAAAAACAGCTCACAAAAGTGACCGGGTATTCTGAAACAACAAGTTGCTTACAGGCTCTCTATTGCTAAGACGGGCATTTCCTTTGGCTCCCTGTATTGGCAGGCGATGACTATGTACGGGCAGATCTGCCTGGGCCGCTCAGCAGTGCTGCCACCAGACACTTCATACACGTAATACTGGGGTGAGAAGGGAAACACAGATGAAAAAAACAAGGCGAGGAATGAGCGAGGCATCCAGGCCAGCGCTGTGCTCCCCTGTGGCTCACAAACGAGCTGTCAGCACAGTGCTGTTGCAAACCTATACCTGGCTCTGCTCGAAGGCCTGGCAGTGGCTGGTCTTGGGTGGTACATTGTTTCTGCTCAAAGCCACGTGGCAGTCATAGCCGGGAGATGGGCAGGTATAGCTGGTTGTGTAATTCTCAGATACCACCTTGACTTTCCCCTGTGTCAGAAAATTTACAAAAAAAAAAAAAAAATGAAAAAAAATGTANAAACTTATTTTGAAAGAACCCCGAATCCTCCTTTTCCCCCAAAGACAGCATTGCTGGCAGCCCCACGCTCCCCACCACTGCAAGGGCGTTGTGTGTGTTTGTGTCCTTCCAAACGTGAGGGCCTGACTCGGCTGAGTTTGGCACAGCAGACAAATCTGCACTGCTCAGGAAAGCAGATGGGAGCAGCATGTTTTCAGTGCCAGCTACAGAGAGCAGAAGCCAGTGGTGAGGGAAGAAAGAGGCCAGCCCCATGGAGGAAAGGAATGGGGCTGGGATCTGAGACACCTTAGGGCTTCCCCCTCAAACCCCCAAAACGCATGAGTCCAGGGAAAAAGGTGACCCTATGGGGAATTTCTGATCTCAGCTGTGGAATTCGGAAGGTTCTCTGCTGCCCTGCAGGCCACCAGTCAAGCCCAGTCAGTCTTTTGCTTTCTAACCTGACACATCCCATGAGCTCTCAACAGAGCTGATTTTACACTCCACCACAGCTATGGGCACCAATGTCTTCTTAAAAACTGCCTGCATTGCATAGTGACTTCTGAAAGCCATCCCACATAAAAAGAAAGACTTGCATTTTACCTTAATTAGCTTACAAATGACAATATAGCCTGATTTTCCATGATACCAGGGTCTCGGATGAAGATAGTCTGCATACTTGGAAATATAAACCCCTGTGAAAACAAAACAATGCAAGATAATGTGAATCATCTGTCGAGTAAAGCTGATTGCAAAAAGAGACCTGTAAAGAAGACGCTCCTTGGGGCAATGGGAGTCTCTGCAGAGCCAGTGCTGCAAACCAGAGTAGCACTTGCTGCCACAAAAACGGTGAGACTCTTTCTGACTCTTTTCCCTTTTTGACTGCTGGTACGGAACATTATATGTTTTGGGGTCACCTCTAGCAAAGGAGTTAACTTGGGTTTCTCCTGGGAGAAGTAGCCCAGCTAACGTCAGTTTTGTGTACACTACATGAAAACATATCGAGCAAGGGCTTGTCTCTTACAGGAAGATCTGGTGAAGGGCTTCTAGGTCAGACTGCAAGTGGGGCAGGAACTTTGCTCAATTTGGAGTCACACAAAGGCAACGTGGATGTTTATACATGAGAACACACACTGCAGGGGCATGAGAGCAGGCCCATGGCATGGCACAGACCCTCCCAGGCCGCTCCCTTTGCTTATGTCCCTTCAGTGTCCCAGAAACCAACATAAACCTTCTACCCTGTGAAAAGGCCCACTCTGACATGGCTTATTCCCATCCCCTCTCCATGCCCAGGGCATATCACATGCTGATTTATTGTGGGGTGGGGGAGTTGGGTCTTCACTCCTGCTTTGTATTTGTAGACTAGATGGGTAGAGAGGTACATGGGGAAGAAACAGGGACTGGGCAGGGGAAGGGCTACAAAGAGACACACCATAATATTCATCTCGCTCCATCAGGACTAAGATATACACCCAGATAAATAACCACTTCTCGCTTGGTTTTGCATTCACTGCCATTAACTGTTGAATAGTTAGGCGTCTTGGCCTGCAAAGACTCATTGCATGAGCACTGGGACACATTCTGCTTCTCGCAGAAGGATTTCTTTGAGTAACGCATCCCACACTGCACATCTTGAGGCCCCAGGCCTTCGGGCAACAAACAAGCACAATCTGAAAAGGACTTTGACATGTCACGATCTGCTCTGGTTATTAACAAGACTGGTGGCAAAAGCTCAACAAATGGACTCTGAAGAGCAAATTGGTGGGGAGAGCTGCCAAAAAGCCACTTTGGTGACAAAGGTTGTTATTAACAAGGGAGAAAAAGCCTGAAACGGAGAGGTGAGGAGACAATAACATTGCCTGGGGAAGATCCCATCCTCATCCGGTTGAGGGGGCAGAAGGAAAACACTGCTGCTTGCTTGATCCAAACAATTGCAGCTTCCCATGTAAGAAATACAGGCATTTCCGTGGATCTTTGCAGTAAATAACAAGGCAGTACCAGGAGTCTGTCTGGGCTTTTGCTTTTGTTTTTAAAGGAGTCAATATCCCCACAACAGTGAACAGGTCTCTTGGTCCTCTGAATGGAAATCTTACCTTTTGCTGGGTCACCAAGCGTGGAAATAGAACTGCTGTTTACACGGAGGCCTGTCTGACACACCTCTTTTGCCTTCAAAAGAAGAGACAGCCTCTTTTACCATCTATTTTCAAAGATAAGGGACACAGCTACTGAAATCGGTAGCATAACAGCTGGCAAAATACTTAAAACAGGCAAATGCGCTGCAAGTCAATTACAGATTGCTACAGTCCAAAGACACAGGGATTATATATATACTTATATATATATATAAGTATAAAGAAAACTAAACAGAATGTCCACAAGAAGAACCAACAGGAAGAAAATTTGTTGTTTCAGACACTAAACACTTGCATTTATCAAGTGTTGTTACAAACACCTCAGTGGACGCAAAAGCTTAGAAAAATCTGGAAAAAATCCAGCATCTCCAGAAACCACTGCAAGCGCAAGGCTGGACTTTGCACTTTCTTTATCTGCATGGGCAATTTGTGGAAAAGTAAATACAACAGGGCTGGCATGAAAGCAAAGGACATTTGCTACTGTGTGCTTACTCCTCCATAGACACAATCACTACCTTGGGAGCATCTCACCGGCTTTGATTTAATCCACATCCAAAGCAGATTCATCAAAGTGTGCAATGTCCAAATATATATTGACCAAAGAGTGACAACAGGAGTAGTTTGAACTCATGAGAGTGAGAAATAAAAGCAAACCAGTCAGACTGTAGTCAGTCCCTTTATAAGCAACACAGGACACTCATCACACCTAACTTCTGCCTCCTAAAAGGCAAGTGTCTAGCTTAGACTAGCCAGCTAGACTTCTCCTCTGAACAACAGAGAGAAAGGCATCTCCAGAGAGAGATTTAGCCCAAGGATTTTAGATGCCTGCATTAAACGAGGTCCAGCTGTCCTCTGGAGAGCTCCCTCTCTCCTAGGGTCTGCACAAGGAGCTCAGTTGCTTGGCATAGACTGCCAAATTTCAAACAGCCAAAACGAAGCAGGACAATTCCTGCACCCGAACTGTGACTGAAATTGGTTTATTTTGCTGTAGCTCAATCCAAACGGAACAGAACTAAACTGCATTCAGGCCACGCTCATCCTGAACAAAACCATCTCTACAGTGATTTAGCATGACATCATTAAATCACCTTGAAAGTGAATTCCCACTAGATTCCCTGAGCATCCTTGTGTAGACAAACCCTTCTCACAAAATCAAAAGCATCCTTGTGAAAAATGGGCAGGAATAACTTTCTCAATAGCTCTGTCAGGCTCGCTCTCCACCTAGCTCGCAAAACCAAGGGAACTTGCCCCAAACCACCTGACAAACTCCTGTCTTCTGTCACAAAGGTGCTTTTCTCTTCTAAGCATACCTGAAAGTTTTCACCTGCCTGAATTTGACCATAAATCCACTGGGACAAAGGGAGACTCCTTCTGTCTCCCTGCAGAGGGCAAAGGAGGCAGCCAAATCTCAAACAGTAATTGACCAGAGACATGCAAATTAAGATACATCACTAAAGCATCCCAGGAGCTGCTTTCAGAACTTGTTCTGGACTATTTATATAGAAGTAATTGCACTGGTAACAGGGGTACAGAGAGCCAGGACACTTCAGTCAACAGATCTTCTGGGCTTTGGTGGGACAGAGTGCACGTGCAGGCACTGGGCATCAAACTTCTTAAGTTGCATAATCGTTTCAGGTTACCTCTTCTTCGTTATCAAACAGGAGAAATGCAAAGGTCTCCTGCAGCTCCTCCTGGCTGTATCCAGCAGCTTCCTTTGCTTGGGCAAAAGCTCTGAGCTGCAGAAGACACAACACTTGTTTTAGTCTGTTCATGCCAAAGCCAAGTGACATATGTTCATGGTGTGAGGGCAGTGTGTCACAAGTACCCCCAGTCGTGGTCAGTATGGGGTAGCTGGCAGCACATCATTCCCTCCCCCAGGCACGTGTATACCCAATCTCCCACCACAAGGCTCCCAATCTGTGCATCTGTCTGTCCATCTGTCTCTGCCTTTGATCCCAGCAGAACTTGTCCAATGTCCTCCCAGGGACAGCAGGCACATCCAGCCCCGCAGCGTCATGCTGTACTCATCCCAGGGAAGTCCAGCCTTATTCTGCCTTGTCGCTCTTGCCACGCATCGTTGGCTACTGGGGAGCTTGTTTCACTGAGCAACATGTGGACTGGTGGAGCATCACATTTAGTAGCCAACTATGACCATCAGAAGACATGGAGAAGATGCCCACGAAGGAGGGATGCTTGGAGGCACCTCTCTCTTTCTCTCTCCACTGACCAGGGAAGCCTAGATTATTTGGCTAGAGGGCAGGTGCTATCATGCGACTCCAGCTCAGAGGGTTTGGCTACAGCCAAATAACACATTACTCCAATTTCTTTTATCTGATAATTAAAGCAGAGAATGTTCTCAGTCCAGACAGGGAGAACGTCATGGGAGCAGAGTTGGGTCTGAGTCCATGGTGTTTTGGGGCTTTAATAAAAGAAGCTGTAGAAGGATGGGATTTGTTAAACAGGGTTAGAAGATAAGAAAACAACAATCTCATCACTGCTCTTGCATATTTTGGCTTTAGAACTCACAGGCAAATCAACAAATGACTTGATATCTGCTTTCCCCGTTTTTGTCCAGCTCCACAGTGACTATCCCAGATTTAGGCAGCCAAAATGTCTAAGCTCTATTTAATTCATGACAACAAGCAGGCTGGTCATCTCCAGTGCCCAGAGGAGACAGCCTGTCTTCCATGCCAATGACAGTGAGACTGTACAGATGAAGGTATCTTAAAAGTGGTTTTGTATACGCCCCAGTTAGCTGGAGAAAGGGAAACGGGGTTAAAACTGGTGCCTGCACAGGTGTGAGGGCAGACAAAAGAAATACCCCTGGAAATCTGCCTGGCTGTGAATCAGCAGAAGTGCAATAACATTAAAGCCCCTCTGCTAGGTATGAAACCAGGATTTCAACCTGCCCTGAAGGCCTGGCTCCAGAAACTGCTGTTGAATGTTTGGCAACATTGGCTGAATGGACCTTTTGTTCCTGATCAGATTGGGAAGAAAGTAGTGCAAGAAAGCAAAGAAAAGGCTCCCTTCAGTCAGGAACTGTAAATGGGGCTCTGAGAGGCTGGAAGATCAGCCACGTGCTGCAAAGGAAAGACAGACTTGCCAATAAACCAGCATTCACAGACCTCTGCAGCTCCCAAAGAAATGCCACCCCTTCCAGAGCTGCCAGCAACACCCTGCTCCCCACCAGCCTTACCTCACTTAGAAAAACATCATTTTCCACCAAAATTGCTTGGCTGTACTGAAAACCGTCCTGAAACGTAGAGTCCAAGTAGGAGCTCTGCAGCACCGAAACCGCTGTCTGCAAAAGGGAACTTGACTCTTCTGACTCTGGATGAAAACCTGGAGGAAGAAAGCAAAAAACAGGTGCAAATATTAACTCTGGGCATCCCCAGATGAGTACGGGGCCTCAGCACAGGCGGGTGGCAGCTGAGCGTGACTCACCACACACCGGCCTCATTTATCAATCCCAGATCTCCACAGAGTTCTGTGGCTCCCACTAGGAGCAGCAGCTACCCTCCAGCCATGCAACTCCCAAGTCTTTGCCTGCAAGTTAAATCACCCTACAGCAGTAGGAATCCCTCATAAGCCCTTAAAGTTTTTCCCTTGCAACAGAGGNAAAAAAAAAAAAAAAAAAAAAAAAAAAAAGAAATTGCTAGCAACTGCTAGAAGCAAAGCCTCGTGGTAAATTAACTTTACGCTTTCTGAGCAGGTCAGAGTTTTCTCTTGTGCTCAAAAGTTACTTAGATTCATTGCATGCTCTTTTAGGGTGTGACAGTTGATGTCTGCACACATGGAAAATCTCAGTGCATGCTCAGTTTCTCGGTGTTATCTGTTTTACTATCAAGATCTTCAGGTCTTGGGTGAATGTGGTTTTCAATACCACAAGAGCAAACCTTCCTTCAAAGCCTCAGTGGGCAGACCTTTCTCGAAGCCCAACTTGACATCTCCAAAGGAAAACTTCTCAGTAAAACGCTTCCCAACAGCATCCCACTAAGAAGGGGTCCCAAAGCAGTTGACAAATTAAATACCGACACTGAAACAAAGAAAAGCCCTGCAGTGTTTGTGCTCTTGCAGCTGTTAAATTCCAAATATTAAATAAAGTAGCCACTTAGAAACACAGGAAATACTGGGCTCAGTCTCTGTTGCACATTTAAAAACTTTTATTACTGGTGGTGATTCATGAGCTACGCGATTTCAAATCCCAGGCTGAGTTTGCAACATAGACATTGAAATTGTTTACTTCTTCCAACCCTAAACTTTAGAAAATAAAGCAGTCATCTATAAGGAAAGAAATGTAGAATCGCTGAACTCCGTGCGAAGAGCAGGTTTTGCGGACAAATAGGTAAGTTCTCATTTTAACCTCTAAAGCAGAAAGGCCCATGTACCTTTGGTGATGAACAAGATAGCATCTGTTGTCACCCTGCAACCTACTTGGGGTTTTGACTCCTATTTTTAAAGGGTAAGTTTTAATCATTTTTTTCTTCTCCTCCCCTCAATTACAAAGAAGAAAAGACAGAATAATTTCCTATGTCACAAATGTTGTTATTCCTCTCAAACTATTCAAGGCCAAAAGAAGACCTAGTATAAGGAACAGCAAAAATAATAATTCAAATTGCATGTATTAAACTAATTTAGCTACATCGCTCTAAGTCAGTTCAGCCAGTCCGCACTGTGGGGATCAACAGGAGAAGGGAGACAGCGTCTGCTTTGTGCCAAGCAGAAGACAAATCTGGACAAGTCAAAAAGTGGGGCGATCTAAAAATGGTTCTAAGAAAAGAATGTATGGTGGGAATGGAAATTGGGAACACAGACAGGAATGTCTTTAAAGGTACTTTTGCCTCTTTCAGTCTTGCTCTGGGCTCTTTGGTGCCCTCTTGTACTCACTTTCTAAACCTCCCACTTTCAAGTGATGCCTCTGTGATCATTAGAAACAGTAAAAAAGCAGGTGAACACAACTAGGCTCTCATGCACAGAAAAATGAAAAATAAAGAGGTCTTCCAGCTCTCTCTCAGTATTATTGTTTTCTCTCTTTGAACCTAATGAGGATAGGAAGGGTTGTTAAGTTTGCTCGCTTTCTTCCTCACCTGTCTTTCATTTTGCTTTGTGGCTCTTGCATCCTATGGATCTCAAAGAAGCAGTCAGAGAATTCAGACTCCCCACAGAAATCAGGTCAGGGAATTCAGACTCCCCACAGAAATCAGATCAGGGAATTACGTCCCAGCTCACAGCTCTTCTCAAAGGCTTGGACCAAACATAACATCCCTTTTTGCTTCTTGCTGGAGCACTACAACACCTGTGTCCGGAGTCATCCTCCGAGGAGAGACAGCCCTGTCCTCAGCATCTTCTCCACCAGCCTAAACAAGTCCAGCTCCTTCAACTGCTCCTCATGTCCCAGAAGCACAGGACTGCAGTGGGTGCTATTTAATTTCACGGCTACCGCTCCAAACCACCTCACTTTTCAGGGTGTGATATTCTGCTCTTCCTACCTCGCAACTCTGCATCATTGACAAGTTTAGGGCCTTGATGCATGAGAAAGGCTGTATCTAAATGTGCAAACTGGGAGCCAGTCGTGTGTTTCCACGCTGAGCATGTGAGACACCGAGTTGGCAGAGAGATGACAGGGTTAAAAAGCCCATGGGTGCAGAACACATATTGAGTGCGCTGGGTGTTAAATCAGCAAAAGCACTGGATGTTTAGTATCTTTCAGGGGTAAAAGCTAAAGTCTTTTTTAAAAAAAAAAAAGGCTCGGAAGCTCTTGGAAATGCAACATAAACAGCAATTTTGGAGATGATAAGTCAAACGCTTGTTCCTCCCTGCAAGTTCAGCTACAGTGTAAAAATGAAAGTCCAAAAGGGGGGAAAAAAAAAGTTGCCATAGTAATACATAAATACATGATATGAAACAATCATAGACCGTGGCACCAAGTGCAGCAGCTTGCTGTGATCCTCATCTGCCCTGTCAGATTTAGTAGGCTCCATCAGATCTGTTCCCACCCCGAGGAAGAGTCTGCACTCATACAAATAGACAGAAAACCCTGACATATCCAGCTTTCATTTGCAGAAGCAGAAGGCCCTTGACGGCCTCTGCGCAGGCTGCGAGGAGGCGAAAGTGAAAGTGCCCAAACCAGAAGTAAAAGTGAAAGTGGCTATTCCCCTCTGAGCAGCTTGGACATGCCACTACCACCACGCAGCATCATCAGGGAACAGGACCGACTTCTTGCACTGGGTCAGTCGGACAGCAGAGACATATCGCAGGACCGATGGCTGGGGGAGAGCTGGAAAAACCCAGCAGGGCTCTGCACCAGCACAGCTCAGCTGAACCCACAGTGGGTATTATCCGTGCCCTGAAATCCTTGGGGAGGGGAACTCACAGCATGTCCTGGTGATTTCCTACCCTGATAGCAAGGGAGAAAAAACAGTCACCTTTGCAGCTTATTAACATCAGCTGCCAACACTGCAAGTAAAGCTGATCTTTCCCTCACGCTGTGGCTGTGCAGAAGTCATCCTCCAAGAGCCTTGAATTCCTTGGAAGGCTGCTAACATACTCCTTCCTCCTCCTTTTCTAGACTGACAGCCAGCTCCTTTGACCTTTCCTCCCCAATTGCACCTGTAAATGTCTCGACATGCCCCATTCTGTCCTCTGCAAAGCGTTGGCTAAAGCCAGCCTGCGTGGACATGCCCCACCGGCAGACACACATGGTCCATACGCCTCCCAGGAGCTGCATGCCTTTGCTCCCCTTTCCAATTCAGGGTTCCTGCAGGTGCTGGATGCCTGTCAGGAGGGCCAGCCGAGGCCAAGAGACACATACGTCCCAAAAACAGGATCTTCTTTTGGCTCATCCATTCTCAGGAGACCTTTGGATGGCCTCACCACGCAGAGACTTCCAAAGTCAGCCCAGGAGGAAAACCCACGGCTTTCGAACCACTTACTTGTACAGACTTGTACAGAGAAACAGGTTTGCTTTTCTTCCCGTTTTTTTTTTTTTTCTTTCACCTTAAAATTTTAGTAGCACTTGCTGCAGACACTTGAATGCTGTCAAATCTCCAAAGGTCTGCAACCCAGCGTGGTCAACGCACGCTGAACAGAGCCACACCGCTCCCTGCGGGGTTCCTGACCCGTCCTCGGCACAGCTGCTCCTGCATGGTCTCTTCCCACAGTCCTTCTCCATCTTGCCTCTCTTCAACCAGGATTTACTCCATTTTCCTGGCTTGGTCCCATCATTAGTATGAGCTTTAGCAGCAGGCGTCACTGGCAGTGTGAGTTCTTCACATGCTACTTTGTACTGTCAACAGTTCATGTACCACAAGCTGAGACTCCTTAAGATGGGCTCTGCTGAAGTCCAGTTTCTTTTTTTTTTTTTTTTTTACAATCTCCCATACTGATTTTGCAGCTCTCACTCTTTAGTATTACTTTCTAATAATTTCTAGCACGCAGTAATTATTACAACAATGATATGAACTGTCCCTTTTAACTCTGCGTTATAAAACCCACGGTACTACATGCTTGACCAACTATTTACCTGCAAATTTCTTTTACTGTGTCCAGCTCTGGGGCTCTCAGCACAGCAGAGACATGGACCTGTTGGAGCGGAGCCACAGGAGGCCACCAAGAGGATCAGAGGGCTGGAGCCCCTCCGCTGTGAGGACGGGCTGAGAGAATTGGGGTTGTTCAGCCTGGAGAAGAAAAGGCTCCGGGGAGAACTTATTGTGGCCTTTCAGTACTTAAAGTGGGCCTACAGGAAAGACGGGGACAAACTTTTTATCAGGACCTGTTGCAATAGTACAAGGGGTAATGGTTTTAAACTAAAAGAGGGGAGATTCAGACAAGATATAAGGAAGAAATTTTTTACTCTGAGGGTGGTGAAACCATGGCCCAGGTTTCCCAGAGAGGTGGTAGATGCCCCATCCCTGAAAACATTCCAGGTCAGTTTGGACAGGGCTCTGAGAACCTGGTTTAGTTGAAGATGTCCCTGCTTACGGCAGCGAGTTGGACTAGTTGGCCTTTAAATGGACCTTCCAACCCAAACTATTCTATGGACGATTCTATGATTCTTTTAGCTCCAGCCTGCTGACAGAGCAGCCACAAAGATGACCCGGTAAACATACTGACAAAGAAGGATCTCTCTTTAGCCAGGAGTCCTGAGACATCTGTGATAAGCTCAGCCAGAACCTCCTTGATGGGGAGCAGTTGGTAGGACAAAGAAACTGGGATAACAAACTGACCTTCCACAAAAACAGAAGTCAGCAACAACTATTCTGGGAACTGGTGTCCTATGCCCACTTACTTATCTACACCAAAAAGGTATAAAAATTAACTCACTACCTACCCAAAATGAGGTTCTCTGCAAGAACTTCCACATATGAGATCTCCCAGACAGACCAGACCCTCATCAGGGACGCCTGGCTGACTCCGGACTTGGTGACATGGGACATCTCTGAAAGTGAGACTTTTCTGTCACAGATTGGCCGCATTCCTGGGAGCAGTTTGGTGAGTGTCACACCAGTGACACCTCACGTAATGTATTTATAGCTGCACACACAGGTAAAAAGTTCATTAAGTATATACTTGCTTCGCTAGCTAGAATTCTGTAATAACTTGTAATATACATGTATTTGCTTTACTCTTGTAATATATATATACTTCCTTTCCTAGTGTAGTGACTGGTCGTATATATTTATAAATGTATATATTTGGTTTTACTAACAGTAATTTTGTTGTAATTTGTAATAAAGATGGTTAGCTGATATTAGGTGTATTTGCAAACTGAGGCAGACCCCAGAGACTGCTCTGCGCAGTGTAGCAGAGCGATCCCCACCATGGAGCAGGTGTCCTATGCCCACGGGGACCGGTCCAGGGCACGGTTAGCATGGCCTCAAAGCAGAAAATGATTTGCCTTGGCGTATTCAAGCCTCTCAGGGGTTCTCTTGTGTTTTAGTGTGGGTTCTTCAAAGCCTTTCAATCTCAAAATACACTCTCCTACACCAGACAAGTGCCTCGTTCCTCATGCTCCTGCCACTATGACCAACTTTTACAGCTTTGCTGCTTCGCAGCATCTTTTTCTTTCACTTTCTCACCTTTTCCCTTCTCATTTTTTCCACTTGGAGGCAGAGACAACTATTCTAACCTTGTATTTGTCAGGCTGCTAATAAGCACAGCTGGCTGAACCTGCCGCGCGGTAACAGATCTGATCTAAACCATGTACAAGAGAGCCATCGCAACCAGGATATTACATCTACCAGAGGCAGATGTTGGGCACGGGATGGGTTACCAGGGCAAGCCTGTGCTCACGGTCTAGCCAAAGCAAGACCTCTGGCTTAAACTGGGCTGATGGAGGCATCCATTTGCGAAGATGAGGAGTGAGTCTGTTTGTAAATGAAAGGGGAAAAGGCCTCCCATAAGGGATGGAAAAGGCGGCACAGGTTGTACCACAGGCTGTCTGACAGAGCCAGGAAGGGCTCTAATAACAAGCCGCATTTTCTGAAGGTCTTACCATGGGTTCAAAGATCAACGGGACGGATTTGCGGGGAAAATACTCTGTTGAATACAAGGAGTCTAGCTCTTCCTCAGCAAATCCCTGAGCCACAAACCTGCGCAGTTGGCATGAGTTTTCAGAGAAAGAGCGCTGTACCTTTGTCCTGTTCACGTGCTTTTCCCTAAGCGGCCACTCTTGGAGTCAGGATACCAGCCAACATGGACATTCAGTCTCTGCCGGGACAGCCCATGAAATCAGCACAACATTTTAGCCTTACTCCAATGTGCATGGAGCAGGCTGACACCAGATGATGGATATGTAGTCTCACATTAGCGCGACTGTGGTAGGAAGCATCTCTTACTCTATGTGGTGCTTTCCTGGGCAATACCAGGAACTTACTGAGTCAATTGTCCTGCAACTGCTACAGGCCTCCTGCAAGTAAATCATCCTAACAGATCATTACAAACCACCTCTCTGCAGCAGATGTTTCCTCATGCTCTCAGAAAGAGAGCGGTTGGCTCGCATGGAGGTTCAAAAGCTCTCGTAACTGTGGAGCTATTTTCCCTCTGAAGAACTGAGCATTCAAATTGATGGGCAGGGGGGAATTTTTGGGTGGCACAGCTCTCTAACATTTGCAATTAGACGAAAAAAGTAAGCAGGCTGATGCAGCTCCACTCTCCTGAAGTAACATCCTCGTCCTTAAACCCGGGAGTTATGGCCCTGTTTGGGGTGAGATGGTATCTTTTACAATCTCCTGGTCTGATGTATTTAAAACACTCCTCCATAGTGAGACAAGGTGATTGCTGCTAAGCTGGAAAACCCAGGTGCTGGATTGCATTTTAAATTACCTCTGGGATCAGGTAGCCCGGGAATGCAGATATCTAGGCAGCAGGAGCTTTTGTAATGCTTTTAATCTCGGTATCAGAGGCTGACAGTATTTATTTAGATCACTTTTAGGAGTCAGGCAATGCAGGGAACCCCTGGCACCCTCTCAGGAGAGCTACCGCTCTGCCCAGAGGACAGACAACCTTTACACAGACAGCTCCAGGTGAGCTCTGCCAACACAGATTTAATCTCATAGCGATATCTGAATGCGTCTAGTTGGTTGGGAAGAAAACATTACCAGTTTCCTCAAGGGTAGGGAAGGTTATGTTTCTACACTATGTAAAAAACACCTGTGTCACAAGACATTTCAGCAAACCTGGATATTTCAAACTGTGCCCCCCAAATTCCTACCCAGAGGAAGCAGCCCCAAAAGACCATACATAATTATGTAGAGAGCAAGCGAGGTGGACGTGTTTAGTCTGGGGGAGAAAAGATAGGGAGATCCAACTGAAGCCCACAACTCCCTGATGGAGAGTCAGAGAGAGGATGGAACCTCTCTTCTGGCACCAGCAGATGGAAAATATAAGGGGAAACACCTCAGGCTGCACCTTGGGAGGTTCAGACTGGATGAGAAGATGAAATTTTTCCCCTGCAGGGTAACGCAGCCTTAGGCCAGGTCACAGAGAGGTGGGAGTCCCCATCCTTGGCTCGGCAAAGCCACAGCTGCCCCACTCTGATATTGGTGAAAAATCTACTCAGAACAGGAGTTCTACACCAGAGAAACCTTCCAGGTAATATTTCTCTGATTTTATAACCTATCTCCTGTTACTTTCAGCTGCTCATGTAATTGAGGATGTGGTTATTACAGGTTTTCCCTTGTTAATTCATTGCACAGGCAGCTGTTGCTGCCTTTCATCTCAGCAGATGCTCCTCAAAGCCCCATCCTGATGCAGCTTCCCTCTTCTCTTATCTTATACAGGGTTGCCACCTGTTGTGGATTCACTCAGCTGCAGGTGTCTGCATTGACTCTTTCCAAACCTAGCACCAGCAAAGGATTTTAGCACTTCGACAACTAAAGAAAACCCTTTCTTTGCAAAACCAGCCACCCAAGTGATGCTCCATGCTAGTGCAGTAGCCCAGTGGCCTAGGACAGTCAGACTTGATGTGCTTTAACCTTGTGGGAGAGCTGTAGACTCATGCACAGCAAACTAAAATCCCCCTGATGACAACCTTGCCTTCACTAGGTTACTTTTCACAGATCCCTTGCATGTAGCCCACAGACGCTACGTTGGAACTCACACGTTAGACCCAGCCAACCACAGAGCACCTGCAGAGAAACATCCAGCCCTCCCAACCCAAGAAACATCAGCCTGCTACCACACGAGCTCAAGCTCATCTGCTGCCTCCCACAACCCTGAAAAATCAATGTTGGGGACATCACGGATCTAAAGCCCATGCACCATCGAGGCAACTGGATGTGCTGCAGTGATGTCAATGGTCTCCTGACACACAGGCAGCCTTGTGAGAGCAACAGCAATGGTTCATGTGTTAAAAACAACCTCCCCAAGGCAGACCTCCCCCATTTGGGGGACGAAAAAAACCCAAGTTGTTTGCAGCTGGAGAAAGCGGGCATACAGTTCTCCTGCCTGAAATCCTGAAGCTGCATTCCTCCAGACTGCTGGTTACTTAAACCCTTTTGCCTTTGAGCAAGCCTGAAAGCCTCCCAAACAGGGATATATCCTTCCTTAGGCTTGTTCCATTTTGTTACTTTTGCTCTCCTTTCAGCATTGACTTTCTTTCCCCCGGTCTCTTGTTCGGCTTGATACGACAACAGAGCTCTAACCACATGCTCTCTATGGACCCTTTGACTGCAGAAATTAGCAAGACACGCTTATAGTTTCAAATAAAAACAGAACCAAAGCCATGTACTAATATCCCCATGCACATTGACTCCAAACACCCCATCAGAACTAGCAGGTAGTTATTTCACCATCAACCCTCTCCCCCCCAAAAAAGCCAACCTGTGCAACAATAGCGTTTACCAAAAATAATAAACATTTCACTTTCTTGTCTCAACGCGATTCTAACCAAGAATAATCAGTTGGTCACTTTGGCAGGTACCAGAGTGACCAACAAATATATTTCACATAATAAAACTAGCTCATTTCACCAAAGCTGTAATCCCCATACACATTTCAGTGGGTGGCTACAGTGACGTACGGCAAGCACTTGCCCCGATGTTCCTTCTCTTCCCCTCCTGGCACAGCTGGGGCTGTGTAATGAAGAAAATCAGCAAACTGCAACAGAAAGTAAAGCAGAAGAGGCTATTTTTTAATCCAGATAAGTTCAGCAGTCTGGATTGCTGCACAGCTCCACAAAGAGTTGTACCAACACAGCTTGAAGCTGGGTGGGATGCGGATGTTAGAGGGTTGGGAGGTGAGTATCTGGGAAAGGTGAACACTTAAGCTAGCTCTGCTACTGCCAAAATCACCAGTTTTAAGAGGAACACTAAAAACAGACCAAACTAGTATGTAAAACCAGTTTCAAAGATGGGTAATACAGCCTCTGGTCCTACGTGAGTACTTACATTTCTTACCAGAGCAGCAATTCTCTGACAAAATGATTTTTCAACTGGAAAACAGCAATTTCTGTGAAATCAGACATTTTCTTGACAACACGCTATATCTAACAAATTTGTTCAAGTGCAGACCACTCATTTCCAGACTCAACCATAGGACAGCTAGTGCCAGTACAGCCCCGTGTTTGTCTCCCTGTTCGTTACCAGTCCCCTATAAGCACTGTAATATTGAGCAGCACTGAGAAACATCCACTTTGACCGAACGCTTGGGCTAAAACCATGAGGCTAATATTCTGACTTGAATCCCCCACAGAGCAGAGCTTCACCCAGCATCTCCTGCATCTACGATGAGTACCAAAACACTGGGCTACTGATTATTCTGGGCCAGGCAAGCTTTCTTATACATTTTTTTTTTTTTTAAAAAAAAAGCTTTCTTCCCAAGGAGTAAGGAACATGTTTTACAACTATTTTTGTGATATCCACCCTCCTACTTGCTTCGTCTATCCCAGACTATCTCCCCTTAAGGGGTGCAAGACCTACAGCTCAGCAATCCCTCCTCCTATCCAAGCCACCGTGGGACAATTTGTTTGAGGACAATCTCAGGGCAGAACTGTGTGGGACCAAAGAAGAAATACATTTTTTTCCCCCCTTCTCTAAGGCCGATTTCCAGCCCCGTGGGGAAGTGCAGTTGCTCCAAAGGAGGAGCAAAGAGACCTTCCAGCCTTCAGCTCCCCATGCCAGCCACAGGACACGAGCAGCATGCAGCCGACCTGTTTGTATTTCCGTATCTCGCTCCTGAAGGGCACCTGCACTGACCAGCACGGCTCCCCAAGGACAGACCGAAGAAGGTGTGCGTGCATCCACGAAACCCAAAAGGACGGCGGCTTTCCCAGCTGCGCAGGGCCAGCTACCGGTGCAAGTGCGAGCTTGGAAAAGCCAACGTGTCCCCAGCGAGCCAGTCAAAATTAAGTAGATAAATAAATAAAAAAAAGCTGCTTTCTAGGTGTCGAAGGCCTCCAGGCGCCCAGGGGCTCGGGACAGTTGTCTCCAGCCCCAGCCCGGGGGCTGCTTCCCCCTCGGCCGGCGAGGAGCGGGTCCCCACGGGGCCGGGCAGCCCCGGCTTTGGCGAAACGGAGGGGCAGAGCCGGCTGTGGCCTCTCCTCCTTAGGCGAGGGGTGGGATGAAGCCGACCGGCCGCCCTCCCCGTGCCTCGGTCCCCGCCCGCCCCGTCCCCGCTCCCCCGTGCCCGGCCCGCCGCTCTCCTCCTCCCGCCGCTCGCCCATG